>CAVMGG010000947.1:0-41612 GCA_963680895.1 Fragum sueziense | reverse complement strand
AAACAAGAGATGTTGTAAAAACATATATGCCCCCTCAAGGGCCTACATTTGATGTAGGTCAAAGTCCAAGGTCAAGTTAACAAGGTCCAAGGTCATGGTCAAATATGAAAGGTCTTGGTAGGAGGTGTCTATGTGTGAAATATTAAAGCTGTATATGTAAAAGTAAAATGAAACATAGGCCAGGTTAAAGTTTTTAAAGTAGTAGCCAAATGCCAAGGTCAAGGTCATGGTCAAATGTGAAAGGTCTTGGTTGGAGGTGTCCATGTGTGAAATATCAAGGCTGTAGGTGTAAAAGGACATGATATATATGCCTGGTTTCAGTCTTTTTAAAAAGTAGGTCAAACTCCAAGTTCAAGGTTGCAATATTCAAGGTCATGGTCAAATGTGAAAGGTCTTGGTAGGAGGTGTCTATGTGTGAAATATCAAGGCTGTAGGTGTAATAGGACATAAGATAAAGGCTAGGTTAGATATTTCTAAAAGTAGGTCAAACTCCAAGGTCAAGGTCCAACCAAGGTCATGGTCAAAGTGAAATATCTTGGTTGGAAGTGACCATGTGTGAAATATCAAGGCTGTATATGTAAAATGACATGAAATATAGGCCAGGTTAATGTATTATAAAAGTAGGTCAACACCCAAGGTTAATGTCACAAGGTCCAAGGTCATGGTCAAATGTGAAAGGTCTTAGTCGTAGGTGTCCATGTGTCAAATATCAAGGCTGTATGTGTAAAAAGGACATGATATATCAGCTAGGTTAAAGTTCTTTTTAAAGTAGGTCAAAGTCCAAGGTCAAGGTCACAAGGTCCAAGGTCATGGTCAATGTGAAAGGTCTTGGTAAGATGTGTCCATGTGTGAAATACAAGGCTGTATGTGTAATAGACATAAGATATAGGCCCAATTTATTTTTTTTAAAAGTAGGTCCAAACTCCAAGGTCAAGGCCACATGGTCCAAGGTCATAGTCGTATGTGATAGGTCTAAGTCGGGAGGTTTCCATGTGTCAAATATCAAGGCTGTATGTGTAAATGGACATGATATATCGGCCAGGTTAAAGTTTTTTAAAAGTAGGTCAAACTCCAAGGTCAAGGTCACAAAGTCCAAGGTCATGGTCAATTGTGAAAGGTCTTGGCAAGATGTGTCCATGTGTGAAATATCAAGGCTGTATTTGTAAAGGTCATGAGATATATGCCGGGTTTAATTTTTTTAAAAGTAGGTCAAACTCCAAGGTCAAGGTCACAAGGTCCAATGTCATGGTTAAATGTAAACGATGTTGATAGGAGGTATCTATGTGTGAGATATCAAGGCTGTATGTGTAAAAGGACACGAGATATAGTCAAGGTTAAGAATTAAGTGTAAAAATCAACAAAAGGGCAATAACTCCAAGAATTTGATTGGCAGAGTTACGGTTCTTGTGCACTGCACCTCTCCATAATGAAATCTATTCACCTGTAAAGTTTCATGATTCTACCTTACATATTTTTTGAGTTGTGCTCCGGACAAGAATCAAGTTATAAATCAACAAAGGGCAATAACTCACAAAAGTTGATCGGCAGAGTTACGGTTCTTAAGCACTGCACCTCTCCATAATGAGATCTATCCACCTGTAAAGTTTCATGATTCTACCTTACATACTTTTTGAGTTATGCACCGGACAATAATCAAGTTTGAAAATCAACAAAGGGCAATAACCCAAAAAATATGATCAGCAGAGTTACGGTTCTTGTGCACTGCACCTCTCCATAATGAGATCTATCCACCTGTAAAGTTTCATGATTGTACCTAACATAGTTTTTGAGTAATGCTCCGGACAAGAATCAAAATATAACAATCAACAACGGGCAATAACTCAAAAATTTGATCAGCAGAGTTACGGTTCTTGTGCACTGCACCTCTCCATAATGAGATCTATCCACCTGTAAAGTTCATGATTCTACCTACATATTTTTTTAGTTATGCTCCGGACAAGAATCAAGTTATAAAATCAACAAAGGGCAATAACTCAAAAAATTTGATCATCAGAGTTACGGTTCTTGTGCACTGCACCTCTCCATAATGAGATCTATCCACCTGTAAGTTTCATGATTGTACCTACCATAGTTTTGAGTTATGCTCCGGACAAGAATCAGTTATAAATCAACAAAGGGCAATAACTCAATAAATTGATCGGCAGAGTTACGGTTCTTTGTGCACTGCACCTCTCCATAATGAGATCTATCCACCTATGAAGTTTCATGACTCTACCTTTAATACTTTTCGAGTTATGCTCCGGACAAGGTTTGGTCTACGGACAGACCGACCGACCGACCGACCGACCGACCGACCGACCGACCGACACTTGCAAAACAATATACCCCCTTTTCTTCGAAAGGGGGCATAAAAAATCCTGGATCCACCCTTGCAAGTGATAAAAAATATTTGGAAAAAGATTGAGAACAAGAGTTTGTCTGCGGACAACATAGCTCGCCTATACGGGAGCTTGTCATAAAAACAGCTAATTTTTTAAAAGTAGGTCAAACTCCAAGGTCAAGGTCACAAGGTCAAAGGTCATGGTCCCAAATGAAAGGTCTTGGCAGGAAGTATCCATGTGTGAAATATCAAAGCTCTATCAATAATAGTGCATGAGATATAGGCCAGGTAAAGTTTTTCAAAAGTAGGTCAAACATCAAGGTCAAGGTCACTAGGTCAAAGGTCATGGTCCCAAATGAAAGGTCTTGTCGAGATGTATCCATGTATGAAATATCAAGGCTGTATCTCTACTATTGCACAGAGATATAGACCCAGGTTAAAGTTTTTTAAGTGAAGACGCGACGGGATGGGACGGGACGCGACACCGACACTAGGGCTGTGACATTAGCTCCCCGGACATAAAGTCCCGGCTCGCTAAAAAAGAAGAAAATGCTGATAATCAATATTTTTCATTTTGCCTAAATATTTTCTGTGCTATATGAAACATAATTCTTACTTTTATCAACATTTATTTTGTCCGCACCAGCAGTAGTAGCTTTCAAATTAGATCACATTAAAATTTTGCGGTTTGTAAAAAGGTTACTCCCTTATATGTGCTGTCCCCTATATACACCTGTTAACGCTTTCCTACAAGAAATTTCTTGCATTTCCCACAATGCTTTTCTAAGCCTTTATTTTGTGGGACGTTAAAGGCCTCATTGTGTGGGAAAGGGTTCATTTGAGCAGGCAATAATTTGTAACTTATACAAGATTTATACAAGAGCTGTCCGAAGACAGCGCTGCTCGACTTTCTACTTTCTATGTTGCTTAGTATAAAGGGGGCATAACTCCAAATATAGTGGAGCCAGGGTCATGGCCCTGGTAGTAAGGTAGATGGTGTGATGGTGAATAAGTATTCCAAGTTTGGGTTGAATCCCTTTGATAGTATGGAAGTCAATGATGTTTGAAACTAGAAGACCTGAAGGTCCTTGAGTCCGCTCCAAAGGCCTGAATTTCATGTAATATTTAATCCAAGTTTTGATTAGATTGTTCATGCTTGTGTTTCATAGAGAAAGTTACAAAACTAGATTGTTCAAAATGTGTGGTTCTTGAAGCAAAGAAAGTAAAATTACATGTTTGCCATTTGAGAAAGGGTACAAGGAAATGGGAGAACGATTCTAGCTTAGGATGATACTAGCAATTAAAATTTTCCTTCTTCCAAACAGATCTAAATTAACAGAACATTGATTCAGGGTTTCTGTTTGACCCGGGAGCTCGGGTTTTGACGCATGAAAAATGAAAATGACCCCAATTTGACTCTAATAAATTTCAACTGATGCATCATTCTGACTCTTGATTTTTATGACCCATGCGTCACCCATCATTCAAGATCAAGGGATATCTACTAATTGACCCACTATTCAGGTCACACCTTTAGTTCAGAGCAGTAAAAAATCGATAATCTGTGTTACACAATCTCTAGCTGATTTGCAAGTCGTGTGTAAACTGTTAATTTGACATCAGTGATGCATGCGGATTATCAGTCGTAAATCCATTAATCAATTTGTCACAGTCCTTGATTTGATTTATCGTAGCTATGTGGCAATAAAATACACAATCTGCTTGTAAAAATACCAAGAACTTGAAGAAGTTTATCATCAATCAACAGGTAGCTCTCGGAGGCGGCCATGAAATTCTGATTACATTATCATTGAATATCAAACAGAATCCCTTGTACCTGGATTAATTAAAGCTAAGTTTTCTTACTTATTCGAAATATAATTGATCTAGTTGGTTTAAGTTCTTAAAGAAAAGGTAAAATGATCATATACCATAATTGTCATGGGTTTTCGTGGTTTAGACAAGGCATTATCAAGGGAAACTTTAAAGGTGCACTTTATCAAAGATAAATATTTTTTACGAAATTTCCTTGGCATATATGAAAAATATCAGCTTTTCAATATCAAGAATTTAATTACTACCATTTTACACAAGATTTCAATCTTGTACTAAATTTGTTGTTGGGGGGGGGGGGGTTAAATGGGGGCAAATGCCTCCCTAACCTTTAATTTCAAATCCAAACCCCATCTTGTGGGTACTCTTTTGAATAGTATCAAAGAGTCAATTCCAATGAGTACCTTCAACATAGGGTTTGATAACAACAATGCTTTTTGAAAAGTCAATATCACTTCTCATCTGTAGCACTCTAAAGGTTGAAAAGGTGTTACATTTACTCTTAAAATAAGCACTTTGGTCTTGTTGAAACATTTTCATACATTTTCATATAAATCAGCATTTTTGTTCTTTTCCCCAATATTTTCAAAAGCAGTTTAACCTTGTTAAGTTTGGGAGAATGTTACAATGAACTCTAAAGAGCGAAGAACATATCTTAACATTGCCCCCCCCCCCCCTTCCACCCCTTTATCAATCGATTACGGTTTGACATTTCTCGCGCTTCATTTTGACTCTTGGAATATTGGCCTCAAGGGTCAATGACTCTTGGGATTTTGGTCCTAATGGAAACCCTGTGATTACTCCAAAATATTTCATATTTCTAAAAATAGATTTTGAGCAAAAAAATAGATTCTGGGAAATACCCTTTTCAAAAAATAATGCAAATGTCTGATCAAACCTGATTTTCTTGTAACATTAAGTACAAGCAGGCCCGTAGGAACAGGGGGGGCTAGGAGGGCTAAGCCCCCCCCCCCCCAAAGTTGGCCAAAAATGCCGAATTTTCTTAATTTCACACTGAAAATTTTGGGAAAATCCAAATTAGCACCCCCCCCTCCCCCTCCATATTCAGGACAAGGGCTTTAGCCCCCCCAATATGAAATTGCTTCCTACGGGCCTGACAAGTTTTCGCTAGATTTTTTAATACTTGTTGCTCTTAAAGCAATTATAAAAGTAACTAGAAAGCTGAAAATACATTCATATAAGATCTATTGGTTACCAAGCTTTGTCTTTATTAGAGTGAGATGGCTGTTAGAGTGAAAACAAAGCCACAATTAGCAATTTTGTCAAATTGAAAGGCATATAACTGAAAATTTTATATTCCTATCTAGCTAAGATTCACACTAAAGCAAGATCCTAACTTCACCTACATCTTGTTTGATTATTCAATATTTCTGGGTGTAAAGAGTGTAAAATCAAAGTCGAAAACAACAATTTTGTCAAATTCAAGGGCAGATAAATCATGATTTAAGATTCATATGAAGCTGAAAATTACACCAACACAAGATCTAATGGCCAGTAAGATAATGTGAAAGTTGTGTGTTGATTGGTGGATATTTATGGTTGTTTGAGTAAAAATAAGGTAAAAAATGGTAGTTTTGTCAATTTCAAGGGCACATAACTCAAGACGTAATATTCAAATCAAGCTGAAAATTGCACTCAAGCAAGATCTTATCTGCACCAACATTCTGACCAAGTTTTGTTTTGATTGATCAATATTTGTAGTGGCTAGAGTGAAAACAAGAGCCGTCACAGACGGATTATGCTCCCCGAATAAGTGTTTGTCACAAAATAAAAACTATCATACATTAAGCCCCCTTTTCCCATGACAGCTTTTTTGTACACACATTATTTATAGAATATGGTCTAGAACATCCTATTTATTACATGAGCACAAAATTTCATTAAATTCTGCCCATTAGATAAAGAGAAATAAGAGAAAAACTAATTTTTACACTAAGGCCCCTTTTTCCATGACGCAGCCTTAAATTTACAAACGGAGAAAAAGGTTCCTAGGTATTGACCCAGGGAGTTCACATATGAAGTTTCATTGAATTTGGTCCAAGGGTTGCTGAGATATGGCTGTGGACGGACGGACCGACAGACACACGGACGGACGGACGGACGGATGGACAGCGTGGCAACTATATGCTCCCCCGAAATTTTTTCGGGGAGCATAAAAAAGTTAAAACAGCCATTTTTTAATTCAAGGGCAGATAACTCCAGACTTTATGGTTCAATCAGAATTAATTGAAGGATTCTGATAGAGGACCACCTAAGGAACATTCCTGTGAAGTTTGATTGAAATCCATCAAGTAGTTTCTGAGGAGAAGATTTTAACTCTTTCACTGACATAGGCGACTTTTGTCGCTTTACCTTTCCCTGCCATAGGCGACTTCAGTCGACAGATTTATGGGAGCGAAATATACGAGTACCCACAACATAAAAAAGTAAAAAATATTGTCATTTCATAAATAACCTTTAAATTTTGGTCACATATAGGAGCTTAATTTGTCTGTATGTCCTGAAAATTTGAAAGGAATCCATCAAATGAGTAAAAAGTTATGCATGATTTTGTGTACAGGGTATCGATTCTTGGAAATTTCTTCGAATTAATTTGGCGGTGACAGACCCCGTCAAAGGTCAATATTTGGCAGTGAAAGGGTTAAAGGGGCTCATTCTATGTTTTTATGCTTCCAAACTGTTCCGGAACTCATATTTGTGCATGGAAAAACAATTAGCAATGCATACAAACCTCAATCTTGGCGAATAACCATCTTTCCTTTGCTATAGATTAATCCTTTACAAGCGTGTTTACACATTCTATTTTTACTTCAAAACAAAACAAGGTCAAGGTCAACGAGACACACCTCCGCGGTATTAACACACCGTACAACCGGTTGTGTCGATGACTATGACCTTATTTGCAAGGAATACGTGAAAAGGTTTATTTAGTACAAGCACTGAACATTTATACGCGTATTTATCAACTATAGAATACCAAAGAACCTTTCGTTTGTTTATAAAAGTAAATTCATTTGACCTACCATGCACATGACATCAGGTGCCGAATCTGTCTTCGCTGACTTTCGACGCAGCCGGTTGTTCGGTGTGTTAAATCTCGCAGAGCACAGATGACGTATCTCTGACGTAATTGATTTTTGAAGGTTGGGCATATGTAGCCGTTACAAAACAAAAACAAGGACGCCAGCATGTTATTAATTGACTTGGATTTTAATACTTAATAAAGCTCGTGGAGTGCTCAAAATGGACATAAATGATCTACCCCTTCAGGTTGGTAATTTCATACGTTATTTCTGGTTTGTAATTATTGTGCCATTTGCATTTTTGACAGCCTAGCTCGTCCCCCTTTAAAAGAAAAAGTTGATGACCGGACGCACAGACGGACGGACGCACGCACAATGGACACAACGCCATGACAATAGCCCGCTGGCCTGAAGGCCAGTGGAGCTAAAAACTTTAACCTTTGTTGCAACGCCGACGCCAACGCCCGGGTGACAGTATAAGCTCTCATTTTCTTCGAAAAGTCGAGCTAAAAATGTTTGTCCTACCAGCAGCATCTGCATGGATTCTAAGTTCCTCCTGCATCCATAGGTCAAGGTTACAGTCTAAACTTGACAAGGTCACAGCTTTCCTGCAAAGGCAGACATACTAGCATAATTATGTGATATAATGATTTGGATTAATTAACAATTTCAAAGACACTTCAGTTCAATTGTGGTAGTTAATCAATTTAAATGTTTCTCATATGAGCAGCATATTTTTTTTGTTATGTTGCTGAACATTTGGTTGTTATCTTAACTTATTTTAGCTGTAGTTACAATGTTTAATTCATAACATGACCAACGATATGCATGAACTGGCAATTCCTATTTTATTAGTAAGTCAGGGCTAAAGTCTAAGTTTAACAAGGCAACTTAAGGTATAAAGTGCCTAATTAAAAACACCACTTTCTAGCCATACGAAATGTATCAAATTACACACACTTGTAAATACACTTCACATCAGTGGATTCACCGTGCCAGATTTCAAGATTATGCTTCAAGAAGAAAATAATTTACAAATATCATTTTACTCTATATTCATATGCAAGGGAGGTAATTTTGAACATTTTTGTCAAATATTTCCATAAATATGCATTAATTCAAAATTCTAAACCGTACAAAATGCTTATGTTTGTATTTGGAATGGAAATGTAACACAGTTTAGGAATTACTGGCACTTTTCAAATTTTGCCGCTGGCTTTTTGGTGCTAATTAGGCCCTTCTTACCTTAATGGGTGATATTAGAGGTTGTAAAAGCTGCATTATGTAACTTTTAATGCCTAAATCACATCAATTTATAGAATGAACAGATTCATATTTTCCATTGCAAAGATGCCATTGAAAGATTATGATTGCATGTACTTGTACTTGTATTTAAATATCAGAACCATCCTCGGTATGAGCTACCCTACATGACAACTGGGGCAATGGGCCAGTTAAGGTTTTCATTCCAATTTCAATTTTTTAAAGTATCCCTTGATGCCAAAATTGGTTATTCTAATGAGTATAAATACTATTGGTTTTTTGAAGTTGTTGCCAATAAGCGAGAAACACGCATTTAAAGATGAGGCATAATCGATAAATTGCATATAAATCCGAACTGTTGTCCACAACAATTTGTTCAATTTTAACACAAAAACATAAATTTCTCGTAAACGGCGCAATGTTTTGGCTCGAAATTTTAAGAATTTTCATAAGGAAATACGCTCTTTCAGATATAAATAAAAGTAAAAGTTATGACAAAAAATTCTGAAATGTCACTTTAAACCTTGAATTACTTTTTCCAAATTGCCACCCTTTCATTGGTTCCATCATTATCTTATGATGGTAAGTAGACCGATACAAGAGCCGTCAGAGACGGACAATGCTCCCCGAATAAGGCATTGTCACAATAAATGTATGCCATGCAGAGCTAACATAAAGCTAACAAATGTTAAGCCCCCTTTTTGCATGACATAATTTTAACATAGTTTATTGTCAAGGGCATCTGATTTATTACTCAAATATGAAATTTCATCAAATTCTTACCATTAGACTAGGAGAAATTAGAGAAAAACTATTTTACCTTAAGTCCCCTTTTCCCATGACAAGGCCTCAAATCCAAAAAAAAGGGAAAAGTACATCGGCATTATGTCATAGGGAGTTCACATGGTAAGTTTCATTTGATTTGGCCCAAGGGTTATGGAGAAATCACTTCGGACGGACGGACGGAAGGAATGACGGACGGACAGACAAAGCGGCAACTATATGCTCTAGCTTCGGGGAGCATAAAAACTGGCCAATGCAAATTACCAATCCTCATAAAATGTGATAACATAAGAGGTACATAATTCAATTATAATTCAGGGTAGATAACTGCGTAGGAGATTGAGAAATCGCTTCTGATAAATTGTCAATATGGAGGATTACTATCGTTTAGTGCGTGAAAAATTTGGTGTTTCGAGTCTAATATGCCTTGAAAAAAGAAACTCTCCCAATCTTTCTATTTTAAAGCCATATAATATTTCAGCAACCTGTAATTTTTATGCTCCCCGAAAAAAATTTGGGGGAGCATATAGTCGCCATGCTGTCCGTCTGTGTGTCCACCTGTCCGTCCGTCCGTCCACAGCCAGATCTCAGCTACCCTTGGGCCAAATTCAATGAAACTGCACATGTGAACTCCCTTGGATAATACCTAGAGACCTTTTTCTCTGTTTCTTAATTTGAGGCTGCGTCATGGTAAAAGGGGTCTTAGTGTAAAAATTAGTTTCTCTTCATCTAATGGGCAGAATTTAATGAAATTTTGTACTGAAGTACTAAATAGGATGTTCTAGACCATATTCTATAAATAATGTGTGTACAAAAAAGCTGTCATGGGAAAAGGGGGCTTAATGTATGTTAGTTTTTATTTTGTGACAAACACTTATTTGGGGAGCATAATCCGTCCATGACGGCTCTTGTTATTTCTGTGTCACACAAATTACAACTTATCATTAACACAGCCATATTGGTTGTTATTGGCAATGCATTGACTTATGAGAGCCGTTATTTAATTGAGCTCTGCACTCGCGCCTTTCGTATCACTTTTCTGCAGCTAATTCAAAGTTTTACTGGCAAATTGCCCCAGGGTCATGTAGTGTAGCTCATACCCTGTGGTATCTGAGAATGTGTGAGACCATGATAGTTAAAAGAGTACAAGTGTACTTACTGCACTCCATCAGCACTAGCCTCTGAACCAAGACCAACTGTTGGAAATATTTCAGCTAACAGTTGACTTGTATAAGGATCTGAAATGGGAAATCACAACTTAGGTAAACCTTATCCATAATTAAGGAACAGAGTTAAATTTCCTTCACTACTGTTACACACAGTTAAAACAAGATGTGTTTGTGAAACACCAATGCCCCTGAAATGGCCATTTTCTAAAATGTTAAGTTTTTGTGTCAAGGGTTGATAGGGGTAAACAGATGACCTTCAGAAAGCTCAAATTGCATGGAACAGATAGATATTATTGAAAGGAAGTTGCATACCAAATTTGATCTTTGTATATCAAATACTTTTGGAGACAAGAGGACCATGATGGTCCTATATTGCTCACCTGAACCAAAATGATATAAGCAACACTTTTCTTCAATTCAAAAAATACTTATGACTTTAAGACTGAAAACGAACTTATGGTCAACAACATTGTGAAAATCGAACTCATCCAAGTTTTCATCGTGCCCAACATTGTGTTCAAGATTTGTCTTGTTTGATAAATAATTGTAGATTCTGGAGTATAAACAAGGTCGAAAAACAGCTGAAAACAGCAATTTTGTCAAATTTAAGGGCACATAACTCTCGACTTTCTAGTCAGATCAGGCTGAAAATCAAACTCATCCGAGATCTTATGATATCCAACATTGTGTCCAAGAATTGTCTTGATTGGTCAATAATTGTAGATTCTAGAGTGTGAACAAGGTCTAAAGCAGCCGAAAACGGAAATTTGATCAAATTCAAGGGCACATAACTCTCCACTTTTTGATCAGATCGGACTGAAAATCAAACTTATCCAAGATCTTATGGTCTCAAACATTGTGTTCAAGTTTTGTCTTAATTGATAAATAATAGTAGATTATAGAGTGTAAACAATGTCAAAAACAGCCGAAATCGGCAATTTTATCAAATTCAAGGGCACATAACTCTAATATTTCTGGTCAGATCAACCTGAAAATCAAACTCATCTGAGATCTTATGGTCTCCAACCTTGTATCCAAGATTTGTCATGATTGGTCAAAAATTGTAGATTCTAGAGTGTAAATAAGGTCGAAAACAGTCAAAAACTGCAATTTTGTCAAATTCAAGGGCTTATAACTCTCAACTTTCTGATCAGATAAGACTGAAAATCAAACTCATCCCAGATCTTATGATCCCCAATATTGTGTCCAAGTTTTGGATTGATTGATCAATAATTGTAGATTCTAGAGTGTAAACATCGTCGAAAACAACCAAAAATGACAATTTTGTCAAATTCAAGGGCAAGTAACTCTCAACTTTCTAATCAGATTAGACTGAAAATCATACTCATCCGAGATCTCATGGTCCCAAATATTGTGTCAAAGTTTTGTCTTGATTGATGAATAATTGTAGATTCTAGAGTGTAAACAAGGTCAAAAACAGCCGAAAATGGCAATTTTGTCAAATTCAAGGGCGCATAACTCTCGTCTTTCTGGTCAGATCAGACTGAAAATCAAACTCATCCGAGATCTTATGGTCTGCAATGTTATGTCCAAGATTTGTCTTGATTGATCAATAATTGTAGATGCTAGAGTGTAAACAATGTCAAAACTAAGTATTTTTCGCATTCAAGGGCAGATTACTCCTCACCTGCATTTCTAGTTCGATCTGACCCATAATCAAACTCATCCGAGATCTTATGGCCATACATGTTTTGATCAAGTTTGGTCAAGATTGGCTTATATTTGTAGATGCTAGAGTGTAAACAGGAAATTGTGGACGGACGGACGGACGGACAGACGGACGACGGACAAAAAGTGACCACAATAGCTCACCTTGAGCACTTCGTGCTCAGGTGAGCTAAAAAGGCAAATGCTAAGTTTTTGGACAGACAGACAGATGGACAGACAGACGGACAAGAGTAAAACAATATGCCCCCAATCTTTCGATACGGGGGCATAAAAATATCAAAATGGATTATGGCTTTAAATAAGCAAAAGAATCAAACTATTGCAGACAAACATACAGGGCAAACCTAAATCTTTTAGTGCAAGGAGATTCACGGTGGATAATCACTTGATACAATATTTTCAGAAAATCTTCAATAATTTTGTAAATACTGGACCGATTTGAAATCGATTTGAAGCAGAGAAGGCGGACAGACGTCACACATTAGATAAAAGTGTTGGATTTGTGAAAAATCAACTGATAAAAAAAGTTATTGAAGATAAACCAAAATTTTGGTTTATCTTCAATAACTTTTTAATCAGTTGAATTTTTAAAAATCCATCACATCCAGGTTATTCTAGACATTTTTCCACCTTCTCTGCTTCAAACCGAATTCAAATTGGCCAAGTACTGACAAAGTTATTGAAGATTATCGGAAATTCTAAGTCATGTGATTATACACCGTCAGATTATCTATGCAGTGTATGATTTATCCCATAACCAGACAAGATGTTTTCAGTATCTATTTTCTTGTCTGCATCAGCTTTTAAACTGAACCACTGTAATTTTTTTCTCTTACGAAAAGGGTTAATATTCACCTTCTGTTTTTGACATGCCAACAATTTGGACAGGTTCCACTCCCTTGCCAGGTCGGACACATTGTTCAGAAGCTCCTTTAGAAGACATCCTTCCAAAGGTTTAACCCACTGCTGAAACAAATAAACATTAGATTAAATCTTTCTAAAACCAGAATCTGCTTTTCATAACCCTAACAGATAAAGCATGTGATCTAATTTACAGAAAACTGAGAAAAGAAGAAATTACTACAGGGCTACAGATAAGTGGGGTGAAGACATTCTTACTTTTTGAATTCAATTCCAAACCCTATGTTGTGGGTACTCATTTGAATCTTCTCGGTGAGACAATACAAATGAGTACCAACAACATAGGGTTTAATGAACAATAAAAGAATTATTGCAATTTAAAAATTCACCACCCCCTCTTATTTGGAGCTCTGTTACAATCTAGCCTACTAAGGGCTGAAACAAGCACACTATTTTTACCTGGGTTTCTGTCTTACAAAAACAATGTATTTTGGGTCAGGGGTTCTTATAATGGGGAAGGGGCCTTTAATTTGGAAAAAAATGTGTCAAACGAGCTGTTATAGGGGAACATTTTTCCAGCAAGTATTTTGCTCGATTATGAAATGGTTTTCGAATGCTTTAAAGCACACAAAGAAAATAGATTTTAAAAGCAATTTATAAGCTGATAAACTCAAGATTTTTTATTTTTTACATTATAAATACTCCCATGGGAGAACCTTGTAAAGGTTAAAAAAAGGAGAAAATGGGTGTGGGGGGGAGGGAATGCAATTAATTTCAGGGGAAAAATTCTCAGAGGGGAGGGGGGGGGGGAAGATTTTCGGCCCCCACTTTCTTAGTAAAAAACCTGTGGGTGCTCGCATTAATAAATAATTTTCTGCTAAACTTTGCTCCTCTCTATCTTTATGGAAAATGTAAGCAGATACTAGGAACCAATGGGCAACTCTGAACAGTGTTCTCCCCATCCAAATAAGCTGTAGGGACCCCACTTTGCCTTCAAGTAAATGATTGTAATTAACTTACAGCTTCAAAAGTACCACAAGCAAGTGTCACAAGCAATTTCCACAATGTTATCCTGATAAGGGGCGTCAATATGTGTGAAGCATCATTATGTGGGAATGGGTCAAGGCTGTAGTTGGGCCGCCTACAGCTTATTGGGCTGATTTAGCTCAGTATGAGTATCTAAGTCCTATTAATAAGCCCCGACATATTTCTATCTTTGTCGTGAATGTCAGGCCTTATCAGATCCGCCATTTTTTCTATAGCACTTCTGCGAGCCGAAAATGTCGGAGGTTTAGCAATCAATCTAATACCTATGAAATTGAAATTGCTGTCTAAAAATGGTATGGATTGAAGGATAAATCATTTGTTTTTCACTTCAGTATAATTTTAAAATAAGAATTTAGCTTGTTTTATTCATATCCCACCAAATTTCCAACAACCCTAAAAAAAGCAAGATGGCCGACTGGCTTGCCAATAGAAATGAATACATGTTTCAAGGGCATGATTCAATAAACAAAGCAATATTTTAGTAACATTAAGGTAGTTTTAAACATTATGTAGTTATTTATTTTTTCATTGTTTATGCCAGGTTTTACCTTGAATAGGGACTTTGAATGATTTTACATTTGCTACACAGAACAATCACAACCAGATAGAATCAGTCGGCATGACGTCATAGCCTCACTTTCATTTTTTCATCGAGGGTACCTCCTTGGTCTTTATCGTTACGGGATACCATTTTTGAGGCAGAATATTTCAAAAAATCCTTCGTTAAAATTCATAAACAAAACTCTTTCTTTAAAGAATGTGATTTAAACTTTCTAACTACCAACGCATTTTTAATAATCAGGCGTAGTCGTCGAGATATTAATGCTGAAAGTTGGTAATGCTTTAACGAAAAAGAGCGAACCTTTCACCTCCACCGAATGAGTGCAGGTCCGCACTTTATGACTGACGACATTTTTGATTGGCTGAAGGGATTGTGCCGACCGAATCAATTGGACTAATGAGTATCTATGAGTGAAGTTATATATCGTCGTTGTAAATGCAAAACCTCGTATCTCGTTTTTGGAAAGTTTTAAAGGGGAGGGAAAAAGTGTAAAAACTTTGCCCAAACTTTTTTTTTCTTTCTTTCTTTCGATACTGCACACGCTCTGCGGCTCAAGCTTGAGCATTACGGCAGGTGGGGGTTGCTTAGTTGCTAGGATCAAGTGCTTTATATACAAATTAAGTGGTGTTCATAGTAAAAGAACACATATAAAAGTAGAGAGGTGAACATGCTAAAAGAATACTATTTACAGATCAGAGAGAGCCTACTGTATAATGCATACAGCAGGCTACATATATGCTCTACATGAGCAACCTGAAACCCGAAACTGATTCAGCCGAAACAGCACCAGGAGTGAGGTTGTTCCATAACGGGATAACCCTTGGGAAGAATGAGTTTTGAAAAACATCACTATAGGCATGAGGTCTGTGGTATTGAAATGGGTGCTTAGAAGAAGATCTAGTTGTTCGTGGATTAGGAATTTGGATGAGGTATTTGTTTTTATCTATAATTACACGGTCAGTATGAATTTTAAAGAAGAAGATAAGGCTGGTAGTCTCTCTACGTTGCTGTAGAGTTGGCCAAGATAAATCCTGCAGCATATCCCCCACTGAAACTGAAGTGTTTTACTTGAAATTTGGACATATAGTTCACAAATGATTTCTCATTAATACTGATCAGTAAAAATATCTAAAAACCTGCAAGAATGGTCTTCAACTGGGCACACAAGTTTGTACTTTGAAAATTGCAGGAATCGACATACGAGGTTTTGCATTTACACCGACGATAATATGTTCCCCAGGTAGTCCCACAAATATTTTCAAAAAGGCAAAGAGGGTGGATGACATTTTAATGGGGACTGGAATTTCAAATATCTATGCTGACATTTAATAGGTATTACAAAATATTGTTTCACTGCAGAGCATGGGAGACTGTACAACTGCCTTGGTCAATATGTTGGGGCGTTAAGATTTGGGACCGAATGCAAAAAGTGAACAGTGAAACTGAAGTTGTGCTAATAGCTATCGAAATGATAATTGGATTAAATAAAAAGATAATACGTGTTTCACTACAGAATCGATAGAAAACTTGACCGCTACATCCCCATCCGAGAAGAGCAAAAGTTTTTGGAAAGAGAAACCGGAAGTGCCGAAGGACATCCAAATATAGTTATGCAAAATGATTACAATTAGTTCCTAAGAAATCAATACGTATTTCGAATCGTAGGTAATATTTTTGAAGATAATCTTAACTTTAGTTAAAAACATTATATTTTGCAGCAATTTCATAATACGCTATTGAATAAACAGCCGTCTAATACGTGACGGTAATTGATTAAATTAAAGATGACGTCATTAATTTATTACTGCGCAATCGATTTCGACCATCTTCCGTATCGCCGGCGTATTTCACTCTGCTGAGTTTATTTTAGATCCCCACCATGGATGAAGAATACGATGTCGTCATTCTTGGCACAGGACTAACGGTAATAACTGGTTGAATCGATGTCTTGTCTTGATTTTTCGTCACAACAATGGTTTGATCCAATAAATCTGTCAATGTAGCTTCCCCACCCCCTTTTTCTTTTAGACCAGAAAATCAATACAGAATAAAAAGCCTTTCACTGGCAAGACACGTCAACAAAGGTCTTGGCAATAGTCATGTTATGTTAGTTATTGTTTTTTTGTATCAAATTCACACAGGTTTGGAAATTTAACTTTCTCATTTTCCATGGAAACATTTTTCTTACCAGGAGGGGGTGGGAAAGGGAAAATGTCAAATGCTGGCTATTGCAGTAGAAGGATGTTCTGGTCAATGAAAATGGCCAGCGTTTACAGTTGAAAAAATCACAAAAAATTGACATGAATTTTATGACGATAAGATAAATATGCTCCCGATTACATTTCACTCTTCTCAATCACTCTAATCTTAGTCCACATTCAAACACGGCAGCATCAAAGGATTCCCCGCAAAACAATTCTTAAAATATCCCTTAAAATCTAAGTTGTCGCTTAATTGTGAGGGTGTGCTCAGGATTCTGTGATCTTTTATATTGTGTTTAAAATGATACTTGCTAAAAAAGTCCTGCTTGATCAGTACAGCTTGCACGTTTTTTGCCTATTTCCATGCATTGCCGCTTTTTGATTTCCAGGGGTTTTCCTGGCCATTTTGGGAAAATGAGTCTGTCCTAAATGGGAAATTTTTAAAGCGCAAAATAGCACATTTTGGGCTAACAAAGTAAGCAAAACACTCATTTTTCAATAATAAATTGGGCATTTTAAACAGATTGGGAAAAATGGAAGAAAATTTGCTTTGGGAACACAGCATTTTGCATTGGGAATGCCTCCGTTTTCAGGAGGCACAGAAAGCATAGGAAAACCCCTGATTTCAGATGGAAAAAGGTGTTGGCCACGGTGAGCCTGTTCCCATCCGAATCCGCGGATTCGCCATGATTTTCCCCCGCGACTTTCCAATTGACCACCGTGAATCGCTGCATTTCCACCCGAATATGGCGAATCACTGCGGTCACCGCAATTTTCCACCCATTGCTGTGATGCGCAAAAATTTTGAGTGGAAAAATGCTGTGGTAGGGATGGGCTGGCAAATGGTTGCGATTTTCCACCCGAATACTTTTTTGACTGTGGTGGGAGAGTGTTTTAGGCCAATAAAAGATAGCTGTACTTTCAGGGGTTCTTTTTATGGTTAGGGGGAGGGGCCCGGGGCCCTTATTTTGGGGAAAAATGCGTCAAATGAGCTGTTTTAGGGGAAATATTTTCAAGCAAGTTTTTGGCTTGAATACTGAAAATGCTTCAAATATTTCAGGAAACACAAAGAAAATAGATTTACAAAGCAATTTATAAGCTGATAAACTGAAGGTCTTTGATAGTTAACATAAATACTACCATGGGAGAACATTTCAAAGGTTGAAACATTGATTTATGAGGGGAAAATTTCAATTTAGGGGATAAATTCCCAGAGGGGAAGGGGCCGAAATTTGGCCCCAATTTCTTAGTAAAAAAAACCCAGACTTTAGGTATGTTTTGATAAGTATAACTTGCGCATTGTGTATTTTGTGTATTTTTATGAGTACATTGACACCTGCAAAAAATTGACTGACAAACATCGGGTAAATTTCTCCACTCTTAAGGTTTACGAACTGAGAATGAAATGCAGAGCCAGAGATGAAATTTGAAAAGTGCCAGTAATTCCTAATCTGTGTTATATTTCCCTTCCAAATACAAATATAAGCATTTTGTATGGATTAGAATTTTGAATTAATGCATACTTATGGAAATATTTGACCAAAATGTTCAAAATTACCTCCCTTGCATATGAAAATAGAGTAAAACAATATTTGTAAATTATTATCTTCTTGTAGCATAATCTTGAAATCCGGCCTGGTGAATCAACTTGTGTGAAGTGTATTTACATGTGTGTGAAATTTGATGCATTTCGTATGGCTAGAAAGTGGTGTTTTCATTCTCAGTTCGTAAACCTTAAGCACAACAAAGCTCATTTTGACAAGGGACCACTCATTTGCTAAAACATGTAACATTTGGGATTTCAATGTGACTATTGCAAGCCTTTCCCAGTCACTGAAAATAACAAACTGGTCTTAGATTTTTACAAAAAATAAAATGACTGACCTTGTATTTGAAAAAATGAAATATTGCAGACTACTTGGAATCATATGGCTGCTAATACGCCTGTACTGTCTATGTCACAGATAAATACATTCAAATATCTTGATTATCTTTTCAAAGACAAAGAATCGCAACAAACAAATTTCCAGAAGAATTGTATGGCAATATTTATTTACCCAGAAAGACCAAAAATTAGTAAAGATTCATTCATTTGATATTATAGTTAGAAACATAATTGGACTTCAGGGCTTTTTTTCGTTCTTTAGCAGAGGCCTATAACAGGCTACTTCACAATTGAAAAAAGGCTTATTTTTTCCCAATGACGGCAGAAAAATTTCACAAAACTAGACCTTAAATTGCATTTTATGAGTTGTTTCTTCTTTCAAATTCATTCTATATAATTTACAGGTAGTTTTCTCAATGATATGATCTTCAAATAGTTAATCATTAATAAAACACCGTAATTTATACTTAAATTGTACTTAACCCTATTGCACTCAGACCGGCCAAAACCGTACCTTTTATAATTTCCTCAGACCGGCCAAAACCGGCCGTTTTATAGGTGCTCCATTTATGTTGTTTTACAAGTTGATTTTCAATTAAATTGCAAATTATTCAACGCCGGCAGAATAAGTACAAATTAAAGTATCTTCTAGTGAAAAAAAATTTAGAAAATTTTCATTATTAGCGGAGATATTGCAGTTTAAAAAGCGAGGACGTAATTTCCCCCACGCATCTATTTGATTCGAACAGTCGATATTAATCCCCGAAATTCCGGTATACAAACCTAACATTTCAACACATATTGATTAACCCTTTCCCAAACGGCAAAATTTTAGGGTGATCAACTTCAAAAACTGCCAAAAAAGACAAAATGAAAGGTATTAAAGATAGAATTTGTGTAAAATATGGTAAAGAAAATATTGAGACAAAAGGAGAAACTGCTGGTTATCAGCAGTTTCTTCTTTTGTTTCAATGTTTTCCCAATCCTTTTCTATAAGGGACGTCAAAACCAGGTCTTGTTTGGGAAAGGGTTAAATAAACATCCTTTGATTCACTAGAATTTAAATTATCCATCAAAAATATCGGCGATATTTCCGATTGAAATGCGTATCTTGTGCAATACTGCATTTCTCGGAAAATTCCTTTGTTTACAAAAGGCCTAGATAAGGTCTGTCAAGATCGCCGAATTTCCGGGACTGGCCATGCATTGTAAGCCACACATTCAGAATGAATTCAAAATATGCACTTGATTATGAAATAATTACAAGATTAAATTAGAATTATTGCAAACTGTCAAAAAGATTTACCATAAATCAAGCAAGTTCACGGTCTAAATGTGATAATTACACTATAATTATCGGTACCCTTATGGCGAACAAAAAATATGAAATATAAAAAAAGACTGACCGATTTTCTCTATAATTCCATATGTAATTATTTCTGTGCACATATAAATTGACTTGTGAAAGGGTAAAAAGCCGGAAACTTTATGGAATGTGACCTTGTGTCGGGTCAACCGCGTGCCTTACTTCTTTGATGTAGGGGTCGGTGTCTCGTGACATATGCTTTGATTACGTAACGCTGCTCGAGATTTATTGTCAATTCCCGAGACCAGATGTGATTTACCCTTCGCATAAGAGCAATATTATCAAAGTGCCAAAAACAATCATGTTGAATTTTATATGTTTGGTAATCTCGTATTTTAAAATAATAAAGGAAAGATTTGCATTTTCTATGCTTGTCTAGAACAAGATTTTCCTTTATTTCTGCTGGATGTACAATATTTCTCGTCTTCGGCAGTTTGCAAATTTCTACATCAAGTTTATTTCTCTTCTTTTTGTTTTGTTATTGTTGTGTTGATTATGCAAATTGAAATTGTTCAATACAGTAAAAACAGCAGATACGATTATGAAATAAGAATTAATTGAAAGCATTATGAGTGGGAATAAAAAAATACCCTTTACCAAATAAAACATGTCATGTTTTGGATTTATATTGTGTCTCGTGGATAAAATTTTATGGAATTAAAATCGGGTAAGTACAAATTGTGTTCAACTAACCATTGAGTATGCAGTGGCTGATCGTGGGGGGGGAGGAGGTTGATCCCCCAAAATTTCAACTTACCATTGACTGCAGTGGTGGATCTAGAGGGGGAAGGGGCCTTTCCCCCCCAGAACATTTCAGCTAATCATTGAGTATGCAGTGGAGGATCCAGGGGGTGGGGGGCAGGCAGGGGCAGCCCCCACTATGATGTATTTTTATTCAATTATTAGTCAATAAATTATAATTTTTTGTTGAAATTTACCTATTCCAAACCCCCTTTTGAGGAATTGGAATCACCTTGAAGAAATCCTGGATCTGTCAATGAGTTTGTTTGTTTTTTCTAACACTGAAAGTTTTGCTTATTGTTTTGTGTTATGGTTCAAATTTGCAGATTTAAATATATTGTTTTTGAAAATATGTAATAATAAAGAAAAAGAAATGTTAGTAAACAGACAATAAATACGAGATTTTCAACAAATCATCCGTTTATTTCCATATTTAACATGTAAGATCACGGTAATATTTCCATCTTCTTTACACCACCAGAAAGGAAATTCATTTACCTGCAAAATAAAGGAAAAAAAAATAAAATCTATTCATTTATAGTGAAGATATTATTAATTGATATCCACATACTCAAAAAGAAATAGGTTTAAAAGACAATGAAACATGAGATTTTTTAACAAATCATCCCTTTATTTCCATTTTTACATA
The DNA here is from genome assembly GCA_963680895.1 of Fragum sueziense. Taxonomy (NCBI): domain Eukaryota; kingdom Metazoa; phylum Mollusca; class Bivalvia; order Cardiida; family Cardiidae; genus Fragum; species Fragum sueziense. The sequence goes on along the minus strand of CAVMGG010000947.1, from coordinate 20,178 downwards.
AAAAGATCAGAATAATATTTCATTTTCTTTAGACCACCAGAAAGGAAATTCATTTATCTGCAAAATAAAGAAAAAAATACTAAAATCCAATAATAAATAATGAAGATATTTACATTTAAATCCACCTACCCCCAATAGAAACAGATAATTATCTAATATTGGATAAATTCGCACGAGGACAGGTAGATAGAAAATCCAAATATGCATGAGTGCAATAGGGTTAATCCTTACTCTCTTACTAGAATGTGTTCCCAAAATGTTCACAAGAGTGCACTATATTTTCACAAAACACACAGGCTAAGGCCTCTTCACAAATCACTGAAAAAAGGCCCTGGACTTTAAGGTGTCTGAAATTTTGCTGTCTGGTGACGGGTTAAGCTGGCTAATCCATCAATCTACCTTCCACTGCAGCCATAGCACAGTTGGTAGCGCATCTACCTCTCACTCGAGAGGTCCCGGGTTCAATACCTGGCCGTGGCAAATACCATTTGTGACAAAATGTCACCCATCATGATCAATTGTTTGATACCGTGAACCTATATGCAAGCCGCTGGAGGCTCAGTTAGGGTGTTGTTGTAGTACTGGTATGAGAAACAACAGTAATCCATGGTTAGGTGCTCCAGTCGCCGCAATATGACCATAGCAGTTGAAAACAGTGTAAAAACCCAATATTACAATTGAACAAACAAATTAATCCTTTCCCAAACAAGACTTGGTTTTGACGTCCCTTATAGAAATGACTTGTTAAGACATTGAGACAAAAGAAGAAACTGCTGATAACCAGCAGTTTCTCCTTATGTCTCAATATTTTCTGTGCTATATTGTACACAAATTCTATCTTAAACAACGTCCATTTGTCGTCTGCAGCAGCTTTTGAAATGGAAATTTTGAAAATTTGCCGTTTGGGAAAGGGTTAATGAACCTTCCATTTCAGGAATGTGTGATGAGCGGGCTGATGTCTGTCAAAGGGAAGAAAGTTCTGCATATGGATAGAAATAACTATTATGGAGGCGAGAGCACTTCTATTTCACCACTGGATAAAGTAAGTTCTGAATCTATCACTTCGACATTAAACCTTTGTCCAGGGCTACAGCTGAGAGGGGGTTAAACCCATCGAATTTAGATCTAAGTCCAGCGTTTTTTTCTCCTTCTTTGGACGGGTCCGTAAAAAGGACCCGTTCCCAATGCTAAATAGGTTATTTTTTTCCCAAAGTCTGACAAAAAAATTCCCCAAACCAAAGTTATTCCTTCTTTTTGAATGAAATTTCAGTTGATCCCATTCAAATGTTGAGAAAAAAATAATCCAGATGCAAACTGGAAGTCCCTTCCATTGATTTGATATACACTTAAAGACACTTCCAACGCAACACTTACATTTTTCATCATAACTAAATAAATAATGCAGTAAATTTATGAAATTTTCAGCAAATGTCAATCAATTACGTTTACATGTTTTCTGTAAGTTTCAATAAAATCGACTGATCCGAACATAAAAAATATTCAGGTTTTTCACTAAGACTCAAATATGAAAAGTCACAAAACCCCAGGTCATTGCAGAATTCAATAGCATCAAAGCAGCGTCACCAAATCATGCTCAAATCTCATATCATTGCTTCATAAAATTTGATAACATGTTTTCATGTGCGATGCAATACTAGAATTCAGTCTCACCTATTTTGTTTAATGTTTTGTACATTTCAGCATTGCACAAAATCATTGCATTTGTTACCAGACATTAGTTTTTCACCCTTTTGCCTCAAGAAATTCTCAACAACTGTAACAGGAACTTAATAGGGACGAGTTAAGAATGATCCCGCAAAGATTCACCATCAATTATGCTTTATTAGCTCACCTGAGCACAAAGTGCTCAAGGTGAGCTATTGTGGTCACTTTTTGTCCGTCGTCCGTCTGTCTGTCTGTCTGTCTGTCCGTCCGTCTGTCTGTCCGTCCGTCCACAATTTCGTGTTTACACTCTAGCATCTACAAATATTGATCAATCTTGACCAAACTTGGTCAAAACTTGTATGGCCATAAGATCTCGGATGAGTTCGATTATGGGTCAGATCTAACTAGAAAGTCAGGAGTTATCTGCCCTTGAATGCAAAAAATACCTAGTTTTGACATTGTTTACACTCTAGCATCTACAATTATTGATCAATCAAGACAAATCTTGGACATAACGTTGCAGACCATAAGATCTCGGATGAGTTCGATTTTCAGTCTGATCTGATTAGAAAGATGAGAGTTATGTGCCCTTGAATTCGACAAAATTGCCATTTTCGGCTGTTTTCGACCTTGTTTACACTCTGGATTCTACAATTATTCATCAATCAAGACAAAACATTGACACAATGTTGGGGACCATAAGATCTCGGATGAGTTTGATTTTCAGTCTGATCTGATCAGAGAGTCGAGAGTTACATGCCCTTGAATTTGACCAAATTGTCATTTTCGCCTGTTTTCGACCTTGTTTACACTCTAGAATCTACAATTATTGATCAATCAACCCAAAACTTGGACACAATATTGGGGATCATAAGATCTGACATGAGTTTGATTTTCAGTCTTATCTGATTAGAAAGTCGAAAGTTATGAGCCCTTGAATTTGATAAAATTGCCCTTTTTGAATGTTTTTGACCTTATTAACACTCCAGAATCTAAAATTTTTGACCTATCAAGACAAGTCTTGGACACAAGGTTGGAGACCATAAGATCTCAAACGAGTTTGATTTTCAGTCTGAACTGACCAGAAAGATGAGAGTTATGTGCCCTTGAGTTTGATAAAATTGCCGTTTTTGGCTGTTTTTGACATTGTTTACACTCTAGAATCTACAATCATTTATCAATTAAGACAAAACTTTAATACAATGTTTTAGACCATAATATCTTGGATGAGTTTGATTTTCAGTGTGATCTGATCAGAAAGACGAGAGTTATGTGCCCTTGAATTTGATAAAATTGCCGTTTTCGGCTGTTTTTGACCTTGTTTATACTCTAGAATATACAATTATTGATCAATCAAGACAACACTTGGACACAATGTTGGGGATCATAAGATCTGGGATGAGATTGATTTTCAGTCTGATCCGATCAAAAAGTCGAGAATTATGTGCCCTTGAATTTGACAAAATTGCTGTTTCGGCTGTTTTCGACCTTGTTTATACTCCAGAATCTACAATTATTTATCAAAAAAGACAAATCTTGGACACAATGTTGGGCACCATAAGATCTTGGATGAGTTTGATTTTCACAGCGTTATTGACCATAAGTTTTTTTTTTCAGTCTTAAAGTCATAAATATTTATTAAATTGAACAAAAGTGTTGCTCATATCATTTTGGTTCAGGTGAGCGATATAGGACCATCATGGTCCTCTTGTCAATGAGAAGGGTGTGTCTTCTTGTCATTTAGGTTCATGACGGACACACATAATGTCATAAACTCTACTGCTGTTACATTAATAACTGGCCCGTAGGAACAGTGGGGGCTAGGGGGGGGGGGGGGGGGGGGGGGGGGTTGCTTAGCCTCCCTAACGTTGCCCAAAATGCCAAATTTTCCATGTTTTACTCTGAAAATGTAGGGAAAATCCAAATTAGCCCCCTCAATATCCAGACACAGTGGCTTCAGCCACCCCAATATGAAATTGCTTCATACGGGCCTGAATAACATGAATTTACATTACCAGCTCGCACAGCTTTTTTGCGACTTTTTGTTTTCAAGTCATAGTATATGCACTGCAAATTTAATCATTTCTACTCAATGTTTCTTTATGAACATTACAGATATTATGCAATAGTAAATGAATCAAATTTGTTGAAAATTTGATACAGAATGGTTGGTTAAATATCAAGTTATTACCAAAAAGGTAAGTGTTGCGTTAGAAGTGTCTTTAAGTGTAGTTAACTATGCCCAGGACTCAATTTTTGTTGCAGTTTGTGTTGAAAATATTTTCCCAATTTTTGACATAACACATTTTTCCCAATTTGCCTGGTACCGGACCCGTTCCGAAAATTATGAGAAAAAACGCTGAAGTCTTTCCAAAACCTTTTCAAAATGCAAAAATATAGGTGACTGTTCATCAAATCCTATTTTATGGTTACTCTCAGGAATTGCCGCAATGATTGATACAATTCAAATGATTTGAATTGTCTAATTGCGACAATTCCTGAGGGTAACCATAATATAGGATTTGATGAACACCTATATTTTCAGTGATAATTTAACAAATTTAACCCATTACCACACGGTGACTCCTTTTGACTCCCCACAATATAATGTCTTTAGAAAAACATTGTGGAAAATGAAGAAATTGCTTGTGACAAGCAATTTCTTCATTTCCCACAATGTTTTCTACCCAAAAAGCTATAAAATCTCGAAGTTTCATCACATTGAAATGTCGTCTGCAACTTCTTTCAAATTGGACCAACCCAAAATCTTGTCGTTTGGGAAAGGGTTAGGGCTGTGAGTCCTGGGGACTCACTGGATTCCATATCAATGAGTCCAGCTACTAGCTTATTGAGTCCAATACACTATTTTCAATAGGAAATCTGTAAAAATTGTTGCATCCTGGGACTCGCCAGAATTAAAACTTTGCATCCTAGAGACCAAATTATGAGTAAAAGTTTCAGGATGCACAGGTTGAAAAAAATCACTGTATTTTTGTATTTTTTTTGAAAAGCCATTTGCCTCTGTCATCTGGAGCTCTGATTGTTATTTCATCAGAATTGTATGCTTCAAATTGCTCACATTTTTGAAAACTAACTCAAACAAGAATAACATTAAAAAGAGTGAAAATATTCTGGACTTCTGGTCAGGAAAGAGACTATAATGGCGAATATCACTCTTAATAATGATACATGTAGTATTCTTTCATATAACATTAAATTTGCAGGTTTTTGAACACTTCAAACAACCATTTGATGCTGACAGAACAGATTATGGGAAAGGACGAGACTGGAATGTTGATTTGATTCCAAAGTTCTTAATGGCAAATGGTAAGATACATAGCTCCAGTTAGTAGGGGTTGACAACTTTCTATTAGAAAGTTTCTAAGAGAGTCTGAATAACTGAGAAATTAAATAAGAGGGTGTAAAGAGATTCTTTAACAACAAACTCTGTTATTTTAATTTAAAATCCTATGCTGTGGGTAGTCATCAAGATGATTATAACTGTGACATTACATGTACTGCAAATGCATTTTAATTCAGAGCTACATATAAGAGGCAGTGTTCTCCCCAGGCCAATAAGCTGTATCGGCCACACTACAGCTTCATGTAGAGGCCCCACTACAGCTTCATGTAGACCAGGGTAATGCCACTACAGCTTCAAAAGTACCCCACAGCTTAATTTCATCAAAATGGTCACTAAAAAGAGAGTTTTGAGGCCTTACGTGCCAAAAACTGATAAATAATGCTTTCTTATGAATTAAAATGTAATAATTCTGTATGAAAACATTATGGGAAAGAAAGAAATTGCTCAAATTGAGCAATTTCTTTTTTTCCCATTATGTTTTTATTTATATTTATTTGCATGAACACAATGCGTTTCAAGGTTTGCCCATAATTATAATTTGCCACTACAGCTTCAAATTATTCCTAATTCCGCGGAGAACCATGAGAGGGATTGAAGGCATCCTTAATTTGATATTTGAAATCCAAACCCTATGTTGTGGGTACTCATATTTGAATCGTCTCGATGAGATGATTCCATTGAGCAGTTTGAGTACGCACAACATAGGGTGTGATGAACAATGAATGAAATATTTTGTTTTGAAAAGCCGTCACTCCCTCTTATCTGTAGTTTTATTTAAGATACTCAATACCACCAGAGCTACAAAAAAGTATTTGGACATTCTAAGATTATTTCAAAACCAAACTCTGTTGAAGTTACTGATTTAAAATTGTTTTTATGAGCCGATTTCAATGAGTACCTATAACATAGGGTTTAATTTACAATAAGTTTTATTATGCCCCCTTTCGAAGAAAATCGGGGTAAATTGTTTTGCAAGTGTTGGTCGGTTGGTAGGTCGGTCCGAGACCAAACAGTTTCCGGAGCATAACACGAAAAGTATTGAAGGTAGAATGATGAAACTTCATAGGTGGATTGATCTCATTATGGAGAGGTGCAGTGCACAAGAACCGTAACTCTGCCGATCAAATTTTTTGAGTTATTGCCCTTTGTTGATTTTCAAACTTAATTCTTGTCCGGAGCACAACTTAAAAAGTATGTAAGATAGAATCGTGAAACTTTATAGGTGGATAGATCTCATTATGGAGAGGTGCAGTGCACAAGAACCATAACCCTGTCACTCAAATTCTTGGAGTGATTGCCCTTCCAGGGCTTTTTCTCCTTCTTTAGTAGGGGCCGATCTTCGGTGACTTCACAATCGCGAAAAGCCTGGTTTTTTTACAACTGTGGCGAGAAAATTTCACAAAAATCGGTAATAAAATTCCCAATCACAGGGTTTTCATTAAATCTAATAACAAACTATTTCGTTCAAGAGCAAAATATCTGAGCCATTAATGATTTTTCACATTAGTTACACATCAAAAGGTTAAACTACAGATCCAAAAGTTCTCAATTTAGAGTGTTATATAGATACAGTATCGGCTGCAAAGTGAAAGTAGAAATTGTCAAATATCGACAAAAACAAGAGATCACGATAGCCGGTGCAATCGATTGTACTCTCCTGCCAATTAAAATCGAACATATTGAAACGCTAATTTTTTTTTTGATAAAATATTTTCCAGCATTTACTATCATAAATATTGTTTAGTAATGAGTATTATTTAATAGGTTGCCACTTACAATGCAAGTTTTAAAAGTTTAAACAATCGAACTGTTTTAATCGCGTCTTTTCAAAGAACATAATTCTGGTCGTACTCGGCTGACAAAATACAGCATACGTAAATAAAAATTTTGGCGTAATTTCGCGGATTTCGATCTTCGTTAAAATCAAACCACACAACAGAAAAGATATCAAACAAGTTATGAAGTTGTGAAAATGCTTACATCGGCGTATCCCGTCGCTAGCCTACTTTTGTATCGTTGGAAATGCCAACGCCGCCGTTCATTGTTTTCTCTCTTATGATGTGACTGAAGGATTTTTTGACAGTTCATAGAAACAATGTTTTGTATTTTTTAAGGAAGAAGCGCTGATAAGTGCTACATATAGTTAATTAATAATGACAGTAAAAAGCTATCTCGCTCGTGTTTTCATACTATTTTTCTTCTCGAAAAATAATTTCTTTCAAATCGTGAAACTAGCACATCTATGGTTAGTGTCTTTTTGGTGGATTTCTTGAGAACCTTTGATAACAAGTCAAGATATATCCAAAGACAAAAAATGATACTTTTTCCTGAAAAGTTACTTTTGAATCACAACTTTGATGAAAATTTCAAATGGCCCATGCTCTTGTTGTGTCATATATATACTGTGTTTTCACTATGAGAATCCAAATGAGTCTGAACAGTCAGTCCTGCATTTTGGGGATCTAACTAGCAGCAGGCAGGTGATGTCTGTCAGGCACTGGTTAATGTTGAACCCTGGAATAATTTGCTATTTTCAACATGAATATTTTATATTTTTTCTGAGATCTTAGCCATCCATTCTTATTCAAACAGACATTTGTCAATTTTGGGAAGACTCAAAATTGTGTCTCTAAGAGTTCATCTAAGGAATATAACAGTGCATAAAATTCATTTACGTCTGTAGGCATTCCCCACCCCCACCCCCTTGGTCCCCGGACAACAGGGATGCTGCCCCCATGAACCCCACTGGAGGAGGACTCCCAGACCCCCTGTCTCCTACAATTTCTTTTGAGCCTCCTACTTCAAATCTTATTGAAAACCCTGCAATCTGTAATTTAGTTGTAATTTTGTTGTTTTAGATAGATAAACCTATTTTAAGTATATTTTTCACAATTTTGCCAAATTTCACGCAAAATTTCACAAAACGACAGGCTAGGGCCTCTTCACAATTTCTGGGAAAAAAGCCCTGCCTTTGTTGATTTTTACACTTAATTCTTAACCTTGCCCATATCTCATGTCCTTTTACACATACAGCCTTGGTATCTCACACATGGATACCTCCTATCAACATCATTCACAATTGACCATGACTTTGGACCGTGTGACTTTGACCTTGGAATTTGACCTTCTTCTAAAAAAACTTTAACCTGGCTGATATATCATGTCCTTTTACACACAGCCTTGATATTTGACACATGGACACCTCCTACCAAGACCTTTCATATCTGACCATGACCTTGCAGGGTTTTCCCTGAGCATAAGAATTTGGGGGTCATTGTGACCCCCTTGCCTTCAAAGTTAGGGGTCATTTCTACTATTTTGTGGGTCAAATGCCCTAGGACTCAAGTATCATACGAACATCTTGATTTTAAAACTTGCGTCATTAATGTCCCTCAAGTAAATTCCTAAGGGGTCATTTGTTTTGAAATTGCGACAATGACGCATGATTTGTGCGTCATGGAAAACCCTGACCTTGTGACCTTGGACTTTGACCTGCATCAAATGTAGGCCCTTCCCTTGAGGGGACATATATGGTTTACAAACATCTCTTGTTTTGTTTTTTTGAAACACCTTTATCACTCTTATCTATAGCAATCATCCAATGGTTTGATATCATTAACCTATGTGGGCAAGCAGCTGGAGACTCGGTTAGGGTGTTGTGGTAGTATGTGTATTGGTACAAGAAACAACAGGAATCCATGGTTAGGTGCTTCAGCTGTCGTAAAGCCCCAATTAACCGAATCTTATCTATAACTCCAATATTTTGAATACCTACTACCATTACTTACTTATCTCTGTGTATTTATGCCCCCTTTCGAAGAAAAAGGGGGTATATTGTTTTGCAAGTGTCGGTAGGTCGGTCGGTCTGTGGGTCGGTCTGTCCGTAGACCAAATCTTGTCCAGAGCATAACTCGAAAAGTATTAAAGGTAGAATCATGAAACTTTACAGGTGGATAGATCTAATTATGGAGAGGTGCAGTGCACACGAACTGTAACTCTGCCGATCAAATTTATGAGTTATTGCCCTTTGTTGATTTTATAACTTGATTCTTGTCCGGAGCATAACTCAAAAAGTATGTAAGGACGAATCATGAAACTTTACAGGTGGATAGATCTCATTGTGGAGAGGTGCAGTGCACAAGAACCGTAACTCTGCCGATCAAAATTTTGGAGTTATTGCCCTTTGTTGATTTTATAACTTGATTCTTGTCTGGAGCATAACTCAAAAAGTATGTAAGGTAAGAATCATGAAACTTTACAGGTGGATAGATCTCATTGTGGAGAGGTGCAGTGCACAAGAACTGTAACTCTGCCGATCAAATTTTTGGAGTTAATGCCCTTTATCGATTTTCAACCTTGATTCTTGTCCGGGGCATAACTCAAAAAGTATGTTAGGTAGAATCATGAAACTTTACAGGTGGATAGATCTCATTATGGAGAGGTGCAGTGCAGAAGAACTGTAACTCTGCTGATCATATTTTTGGGGTTATTGCCCTTTGTTGATTTTCAAACTTGATTCTTGTCCGGAGAATAACTCAAAAACTATGTAAGGTAGAATCATGAAACTTTACAGATTAATAGCTTCATTATGAAGAGGTGCAGTGCACAAGAACTGTAACTCTGCTGATCATATTTTTGGAGTTATTGCCCTTTGTTGATTTTAAAAGTTTATTCTTGTCCGGAGCACAACTCAAAAAGTATGTAAGGTAGAATCATGAAACCTTACATGTGGATAGATCTCATTATGGAGAGGTGCAGTGCACAAGAACCGTAACTCTGGCGATCAAAATTTTGGAGTTATTGCCCTTTGTTGATTTTATAACTTGATTCTTGTCTGGAGCACAACTCTAAAAGTATGTAAGGTAGAATCATGAAACTTTACAGGTGGATAGATTTCATCATGGAGAGGTGCAGTGCACAGGAACCATAACCTTGCCAATGAAATTCTTTGAGTTATTGCTCTTTGTTGAATTTACACTTAATTCTTAAATTGCCTCATGTCTTTTTACACATACAGGCTTGGTATCTCACACATAGATACTTCCTATCAACATCGTTCACATTTGACCATGACCTTGGACATTGTGACCTTGGCCTTGGAGTTTGACCTACTTTAAAAAAAATTAAACCGGGCATATATTTCATGACCTATTACACATACAGCCTTGATATTTCACACATGGACACCTCCTACCAAGACCTTTCACAATTGACCTTGACCTTGTGACCTTGACCTTGGAGTTTGACCTACTTTAAAAAAATTAAACCGGGCATATATCTCATGATCTATTACACATACAGCCTTGATATTTCACACATGGACACCTCCTACCAAGACCTTTCACAATTGACCATGACCTTGGACCTTGTGACCTTGACCCTGGAGTTTGACCTACTTTTTAAAAACTTTAACCTGGCTGATATATCATGTCCTTTTACACATACAGCCTTGATATTTGACACATGGAAACCACCAACCAAGACCTATCACATATGACTATGACCTTGGACCTTGTGACCCTGACCTTGGACTTTGACCTACTTCTATGATACATTAACCTGGCCTATATTTCATGCCATTTTACACATACAGCCTTGATATTTCACACGTGGTCACTTCCAACCAAGACATTTCAATTTTGACCATGACCTTGGACCTTGACCATGGAGTTTGACCTACTTTTAAAATACTTAAACTAGGCCTATTTCTCGTGTCCTGTTACCTATACAGTCTCGATATTTTATTCACATGGACACCTACTACCAAGACCTTTCACATTTGACCATGACCTTGACCTGTGTGACCTTGACCTTTGATTTTTACATACTTTTAGAAATCTTTAACCTAGCCTTTATCTTATATCTTATTACACCTACAGCCTTGATATTTCACACATAGACACCTCCTACCAAGACCTTTCACATTAGACCATGACCTTGAATATTGCAACCTTGACCTTGGAGTTTGACCTACTTAAAAAAACTTAAACCAGGCATATATCATATCATGTCCTTTTACACCTACAGCCTTGATATTTCATACATGGACACCTCCAACCAAGACCTTTCACATTTGACCATGACCTTGACCTTGGCATTTGGCCTACTTTTAAAAACTTTAACCTGGCCCAGGGGTTGAAAAATTTCTTCAAACCTACTAGTCCTGTAGGACTAGTAGCTCTGAATTTCTACTCGCCCTTAAGGCAACCCAACTCGCCCTTAAAGATGAAGAAAATTTTAGACTGTTGGCTCTTACGGATGCATCATTATGCAAATAACAAAACTCTAAGTCTTTGACTCTACAAATAAAGTTTCTTCGGTATAAATGACAAACAGGGCTCGCGCTGGCGCTCGCCACTTCAAAAGTCATAGGCGAATAAGGCAACAATTTTATTCAAAAAGATGGTCAATAAATCGAATGTGGCTCCTGAAGACTTGACTCCATCTTTTACCATAAATCAATCGCCGATTAAACATTACTGTAAACACTTACTTTTTATTTAATTCGAAAGATAGATTAGCTGTCGAAATGGTCGAGTAAGCACATGTGGTCAGTTTAATATGTACGGTAAATGTGAAAGAATTTCTTTGTGTAATCGCGAGGCGGCATAACAGAAAGAGACAACGCGTATGTGTTAAAACCATTTAACGTCGGTGTAAAATTTACTACGTAGATAGCGTTTTGTTTTCATTGCTTCATCTCATTTTCCCGCGCTTTCTGGCGTGTGCGCGACTTTTGTAAACAAATCATAGTAAAACGTAACCTTATTTGGTTGCGGAAAAATCATGTGATTATATTGAAACTGGAATGACTACGTCATCAATTGACTGTGTTTGCGGCGTCTTTGATCTCGCTCAATTCATCGCATATGAGTAACACAGATTTACTCTAGTTTCCTTGTTTAGTTTCACTTTCGGGATTGATCGACATAAACAGGGAAAGGTCTTATTTTACAGCGAATATTATTGTTTCCAATATGAAGTTTGAAATAAATACTTTCTTTTCGATCTTTTATTTTTTTTCCCTCAATCAGCGTGATTCAAGTCCTAAATTTGCACTCGCCCCGTCGGACTAGTTCGTCCCCAAATCTACTCGTCCTACGGCATTTTCTACTCGCCAATGCGAGCGGGCGAGTGGATTTTTCAACCCCTGCTGCCTATATTTCATTTTACTTTTATGTATACAGCCTTGATATTTCACACATAGACACCTCCTACCAAGACATTTCATATTTGACCATGACCTTGGACCTTGTTAACTTGACCTTGGACTTTGACCTACATCAAATGTACGCCCTTGAGGGGGCATATATGTTTTACAAACATCTCTTGTAATACTTTAACCTGGCCTGTATTTAATGTCATTTTACACATACAGCATTGATATTTCACACATGGTCACTTCCAACCAAGACATTTCACTTTTGACCATGACCTTGGACCTTGACCTTGAAGTTTGACCTACTTTTAAAAAACTTAAACTATGCCTATATCTCATGTCCTATTACCTATACAGTCTCGATATTTTACACATGGACACCTCCTACCAAGACCTTTCATATTTGACCATGACCTTGAATATTGCAACCTTGACCTTGGAGTTTGACCTACTTTTAAAAAGACTTAAACCAGGCATATATCATATCATGTCCTTTTACACCTACAGCCTTGATATTTCACACATGGACACCTCCAACCAAGACCTTTCACATTTGACCATGACCTTGGCATTTGGCCTACTTTTAAAAACTTTAACCTGGCCTATATTTCATTTTACTGTTACATATACAGCCTTTATATTTCACACATAGACACCTCCTACCAAGACCTTTCATATTTGACCATGACCTTGGACCTTGTTAACTTGACCTTGGACTTTGACCTACATGAAATGTAGGCCCTTGAGGGGGCATATATGTTTTACAAACATCTCTTGTTTATATCTGTGTAGGTAAGCTGGTGAAGCTGCTAATTCACACAGATGTGACGAGGTATCTAGAGTTCAAGTGCGTAGAAGGAAGCTACGTCCTTAAAGAACCCAATAAAATAGACAAAGTACCGTGTAACGAAAAAGAGGCTCTCACCACAGGTAAGGATGCACACCTTGATTATCCCATTACCAGACAGCAAAGTTGTAGGCTGGTCTAAATTCAAAAATGTTTCAGACAATCATTTCAAGTGAATGGAATTCCACATATTTTGGTATTTTGGGTAGAAAACATTGTGTGAAATTAACCATTTCTTCATTTTCTACAATTTTTTCCAAAGCCTTTATCATGAAAGGTTTTTTAAAGTTGTGGCTGTTTTGGAAAGGATTAATTAGAACAATATCAAACATTAACACTTTTCCCTTACAACAGATTTTAAAATTGATTCAAATTCAAAGATATTGCAGAGGACGATATGAGTGTTCGACAAGCATCCAAAGCATTGACAGAAAAGAAGAAAATGCTGTGATTGATCAATGTTGTCATTCTTAATCCATTACCACACAGTGATGCCTTTGGACTCCCCACAAGATAATGGCTTTGGAAAATATTGTAAATTGCTTGTGACAAACAATTTCTTCATTTCCCACAATATTTTCTAATCAAAAATACAAAAAATTGAAAAAAATCATTTTAAATTGTCGTCTGCAACATCTTTGAATTTGGACTAGTCTAAAATTTTGCTGTTTGGTAATGGGTAAACAATCCTCATTATGATTGACCCAGTGACATACTTTTTGGTCAGACAGGACCCATTTTTGACATGACCTGGATATCACCAAGATAAACTCTTAAGGACAATTTTCTCAATGACTGCAAGTGGCAAAAATACCTGCTGACCCAATGGTGCCTTGTCACAAAAGAAAGTGCTACAGGTCTAACAGGTATTGCACAGACATTGAAATGTAAATACCAGGAAATAACAAGGAACTTTAGTTACAAAAAAATGTTTATGGAAAATGAGAAAATAATGATCATAAGCATTGTCTTTGAATGTTTTTCTGAACATTCTCTCATAGGTTATGAAGTTCAGGTGTTATCTGCAGGGCGCCCAGTAACCTATAAATACCTATAAATACCTATATTATCCTATATTTTCTGACCTTACCTATAAAAACCTATAATTTCACCCATTTTGCCCCAAATACCTATAAATACCTATATTTTTAGCTCCACTGGCCTTCAGGCCAGCGGGCTATTGTCATGGCGCTGTGTCCGTCGTGCGTGCGTCCGTGCGTCCGTCCGTCCGGTCGTCAACTTTTTCTTAAAAAATCTTCTCCTCAGAAACTACTGGATGGATTTCAATCAAACTTCACAGGAATGATCCTTAGGTGGTCCTCTATCAGATTCCTTCAATTGATTTTGATTGAACCAGAAAGTCTGGAGTTATCTGCCCTTGAATTAAAAAATGGCTGTTTTGACTCTACTTTCACTCTAGCCACTACAAATATTTATCAATCAAGACAAAACTTCGTAAGAATGTTGGTGCTGATAAGATCTTGCCTGGGTGCAATTTTCAGCTTGATCTGAATATTACACCTTGAGTTGTGTGCCCTTGAAATTCGCAAAATTACCATTTTTTACCTTATTTTTACTCAAACAACCATAAATATCCACCAATCAACACAAAACTTTCATGTTATCTTACTGGCCATAAGATCTTGCATGTGTATACTTATCAGCTTCATAGGAATCTTAAATCATGATATATCTGCCCTTGAATTTGACAAAATTGCTGTTTTCGACTTTGATTTTACACTCTTTACATCCACAAATATTGAACAATCAGGTCAAAACTTAAACAAGATATAGTTGAAGTTAAGATCTTGCTTTAGTGTGATTCTTAGCCAGATAGGAATGCAAAATCCTCAGTTATATGCCTTTCAATTTGGCAAAATTGCTAATTATGACTTTGTTTTCACTCCAACAGCCAAACTCACACTAATAAAGACAAAGTTTGGTAACCAATTGATCTTATATGAATGCATTTCAGCTTTCTAGTTACTTTGTAATTGCTTTAAGAGCAAGAAGTACTGAAACATCTTGTCAAAACTTGAACTTGATATTACAAGAAATTCAGGTTTCATTAATTTTGGAAAAGGGTATTTCCCTGAATCTATTTTTAGCACTAAATCTATTTTTAGAAATATGAAATATTTTGGGGTAATCAATGGTCTGTTAATTTAGATCTGTTTGGAAGAAGGAAAATTTCAATTGCTAGTATCATCCTAAGCTGGAATGTTCTACCATTTCCTTTTACCCTTTCTCAAATGGCAAACATAAAGTTTTATTTTCTTTGCTTCAAGAACCAAACATTTTGAACAATCTAGTTTTGTAACTTTCTTTTTGCTGTATGAAACACAAGCATTGAACAATCTAATCAAAACTTGAATTAGATATTACATGAAATTCAGGCCTGTGGAGCGACTCAAGACCTTCAGGTCTTCTAGTTGTAACTTGGGTAAGCAAAATTAAAACAATACTTTTAGAAAAAGCAGCTTTCTTCTTCTTCCGAGTAGTTTGTGGGACTCCTCTTGTGCATTTTCGCACAAAGGTGGATTATGTACATGTGCAAGGGGAATTTAAAAGGCTAAATACTTAGTATTTTGTATGTCACAAGCAAAACTGTCATGGTTAAGAAGTGAACAATTATCTATCAATATATAGAGTCCTTTTCAAAATGAAATACCATGGAAAGACCTGTCAAACATTATAATTATCATTATTGAAGAAGCTTGCTTTTATTTTTGCCATCTTTTTCTTAGTAGATAAGTTTTCATTATGAACAGTAAAATTGTGTTCAAATAATTCTATGTAAGTAATACTTATGGGCAAGTAAATTTTTATTTGTTTACATAAATGCAGGGGAAAAAAAGTTAGTAACTTCAAAGAGTCATGACAGTTTTGCTTGTGACATACAAATTTAGGTAGATATATTTTAATTATGCTCCCAGGGCGGAATATTGTTTAACCTGTGTCCGTCTCTCCATCGGTCTGTCCAAAACTTTAACATTGGCCGTTTTGGCGGCATTCATGTTTCACAAACACATTTTGTTTTCATCTTGCTGACATGGCCATACAGCCTAGAGTCTTGAATTGTTGTATGTAGCATCATCCAAAGGCCCACTACAGAAATATAGTCTTCAAATTATTGTTGTTTCATGAATATTAGCCCTTAGTTCTGTGGTATTTTATTTCAAATATATGGACAAAGGAGGACAATCTTCTGAATTATTTGGCCTATTGCTTTGAAACTGGTATGTTATATTGTCTTAGGACCCTCTACCAAAATACATATTTTTACAAATTATTTTTTACAATGGAAACTGGCCCTATGTTGTTGGATATTGGATTTCATATAAGGATTGAGAAGAAAATTTTGTGCTATCTTCTCCTAGACTTTTTTGCCTAGAGCTTTGAAACTTGGTGTGTAGAATTAATTATGGAGGTACAATGAAAATTGGCCCTGTGTGTTCGGTATTAGACTTCATTTAGAGACAAAGAAGAAAATCTTATACTGTCTTCTACTCCTAAATCATCCCATGGCCCTTTACTAATACATGTATTCTTCAAATTATTGTGGTGCAATGAAATTTGGCCCTATGTTGTGGGATATTAGATTTCCGAAGAGACAAAGAAAGCAATTTTGCACAATCTCCTACTCCTTAACTGTTTGGCCTCTGTGTAGAAATGTTTAATGGCCCCTCTACCAAAGCACTTCAAAGTTTTTGGTTCCATGAAATTTGCCATATATCTTCTACATCTGAATTATTGAATTAATGACTGAAAATTGATGTGCAGAATTGCCTCATGGCCCTCCATGACAAAAGACTTAAAGATTTTGTAGTAGTATAAAATTTGACCTAATGTTGTGGGATACCCGATTTCAAATTGAGAATTTACCAGGAAATCTGGTGCAAATTTCCCCTGTCAAATTATTTTGTGACAAATCATTTTGTAAAATATCCTATGTTAATATTTTGCATTGTATCATGCCAGCATGAATTTCTGCCAAAACTTTTTACATTGCATTCCTGTAGTAAAAATTGGCAGGAAGTTATGGGTCTGGGATGAAACAGATTATTCAATCACCTCCTCAAAGCCTCAATGTTCTTTAAGGTGAGCGATAAATGACCTTCTTGGCTCTCTTATCTTGATATGGTGTTTATCGAACACCTTAATGTTACTGAATATTGAGAACAGAAAGTAATAGCTAATGGTCACCTTGTCTGTTTCTCCTTTCATCTTATTAACAAGAGAAAGCTTGAAGGTAGTGGTGGTGGTAGAGAAACATTTAAAGTAGCGTTTTCTTCATAGTAAAGGCAACCTATATTATCCTATATTTCTGGCTAATAAATACCTATAATTTTGGGACATACCTATATTTTTGACACTTAAAGTCGCTGGGCACCCTGTATCTGGGATAGCGCTTGTATACAGTTTAATTTGCATATTAGAGCAATGGATAAGAGGCATTAAAGGCATTCTTAATTTGTTATTTCAAATTCAAACCTTTATTTGTGGGTATAGTGGTACCATCAACATTGAGACTCAAATGTACTTTTAACTATTGACTGTCCTGCGTGAGAGGGGTGTTGTGATTATATCTAACGGTAAACGCCTTCTTAAAACCACGACGTTTACATACCTGGTTTACCTGTTCAGTTTGACTCATCTGTCCAGAGCTCATGGTTTATTTATACTCATGTGAATGATCTGGTTGAGATGATTCAATGAACATAACATTGTTTGATTAACTATTAACGAAATATTACATTTTTAATCCTTTTCCCAAACGGCAAAATTTTAGGGTGACCCACTTCAAAAACTACCACAAATGACAAAATGGGTGTTATTAAAGATAGGAATTGTGTAAAATAAGGCATAGAAAATATTGAGACAAAAGAAGAAACTGCTGGTTATCAGCAGTTTCTTCCTTTGTCTCAATGTTTTCCCAAGCCTTTTCTGTTGGGGGCGTCAAAACCAGGTCTTGTTTGGGAAAGGGTTAAACGCTTTCAATCCCTCTTATCTGTAGCTATGCATAGTATTGAAATAATAATTCATTATAATGAATAATAAATAAGTTTTTGCGATAAAGACTGACTGGGTTTACCATTATGTTTTGATAAATCGTCGATGTCAATATAATATCTTGTAACTACGGCTTGAATCAAGCCATAGTTAAAAAAATTTATAACAACCCCCATGATAACACCATTGTTTGTCTGAATTTACATCACTGTTTACTTGATAAAACGGTTTCCAATTGCAGGTTTACTAGGAATATTTGAGAAGAGGAATTTCAAAAACTTGATCACTTATATACAGAAGTTTGACTTGAATGATACAAAAACATGGGGAAAATTAGATCCAAAGCAAACAACAGTGGAACAATTGTACCAGCATTTTGGAATTAGTGCAGTTACTCAAAATGTGTGTGGACATGCTCTGGCGTTGTACAGAAATGACGAGTGAGTTTTTAGCTCACCTGAGCACGAAGTGCTCATGGGGAGCTATTGTGGTCACTCACCGTCCGTCGTCCGTCTGTCTGTTCACATTTCTTTAAACATCTTCTCCTCCTAAACCATTGGACCAATTTTGACCAAACTTGGCAGGAATGTTCCTTGTGTGACACTTTTCAAAACTTGTTCGTGAATTTTTGATTTGTCAAAAAATGTGGGCGTGGCAGGCAGAAAGGGGCTTATCAGACTAGAAATCATAAGAAAATTCTTTAAAAATCAACCATTGGGCCCAATTGAACCAAACTCGGCAGGAATATTCCTTGAGTGACTCTTGTCAAAATTTGTTCACAAATTTTTTCATTTGTCAAAAATTGTGGCTGTGGCAGGGAAAAAGGGGCTTATCAGACTTGGAGAAATCATAAGAAAATTCTTTAAAAACCAACCATTGGGCCAATTTGAACCATACTTGGCAGGAATGTGCCTTAAGTCATTCTTTTCAAAATTTGTTCAGAAATTTTACATTTGAAAAAAAAAAAAAAAACATGGCAGTGGCAGGGATAAAGGGGCTTATTAGACTTAGAGAAATCATAAGAAAATTCTTTAAAAATCAACCATTGGGCCAATTTGAACCAGACCTTGCAGGAATGTGCCTTGAGTCATTCTTTTCAAAATTTGACCACAAATCTTTTTATTTGTAAAAAATTGTGGCCTTGGCAGGGAGAAAGGGGCTTATCAGACTTGGAGAAATCATAAGAAAATTCTTTAAAAATCAACCAATGGGCCAATTTTAAGCAGACTTTGCAGGAATGTTCTTTGAGTCTCTCTTTTCAAAATTTGTTCACAGTTTTTTTTTTCATTTGTAAAAAACTCTGACTGTGGCAGGGAGAAAGGGGTTTATTAGACTTAGAGAAATCATAAGAAAATTCTTTAAAAATCAACCATTGTGCCCAATTGAAGCAGACTTTGTTGGAAGGTTCCTTGAGTGACCCTTCTCAAAACATTTTCGGGGATTTTTGATTTGTCAAAAAATGTGGGTGTGGCAGGGAGGAAGGGGCTTATCGGACTTAAAGAAATCATAAGAAAATTCTTTAAAAATCAACCATTGTGCACAATTGAACCAGACTTTACTGGAATGTTCCTTGAGTTACTCTTTTCAAAATGTGTTCACAAATTTTTCCATTGGTCAAAAAATGTGGGCATGGCAGGGAGGAAGGGGTTATCAGACTTAGAGAAATCATAAGAAAATTCTTTATAAATCAACCGTTGGGCCAATTTTCTATTTCCCTTATCTGTTGCTCTCAGGCTGGCCCCATGTTTATCTTATGTAAACAAATAAGGGATTAGCTTTAGCTTATCAGATGGTAATCTTTCACTATATTCTATCAATCACAGACAAAATCTTGTTAATTGAGCCTATCATAAATGATCAATCTCTAACAGATTAGTATGCTTTGAAAATTAGCCCTATGTTGTATATTGCGAAATCATGAAATAATTGTTGAAAATTAAATAACTCAACAATTGTGCTAAGTCATACCTAACCTTACAGGATCGATTGGAACAAAATTATTTCTTAATTGTTTCCAAACAGAAAGTATAAGTTTCATGCCTTTGAATTTGACAAAATTGCCATTATCACTCTTGTCATCTTGATTCAGGTGAGCGATTTAGGACCATCATGGTCCTCTTGTTTCATTTA
>CAVMGG010000946.1:0-32946 GCA_963680895.1 Fragum sueziense | reverse complement strand
CAAAGTTTTTAGAGGATATTACTAGCAATATTACAGGCATAAGACATTTGCATGTAAAATTTTATCCGAGAATTTTCAAGTCGGATTGGGCCATAACCATTAACTTGGTAACTTAACCCATTACCAAACGACACATTTTTAAACTTGTCCAAATTCAAAGATATTGCAGACGACAATTTAAAGTGAATGAAATAGTGCATTTTTGATCTTTTTGTATTGAAAATATTGCGGGAAATGAAGAAATTGCTTGTCACAAGCAATTTCTTCATTTTCCACAATCTTTTCCATAGCCATTTTCTAGTGGGGAGTCAAAAAGAGTCACTGTGGGGTAATGGGTTAACTTACTATGCATTAATCCATTGCCAGGGTGACTGAAAGTCTGGATGTCACTCCCTCTACTACTCTTTGAATAGTTGACCTAAACAATTGCATAACATTCACAGCATTTTCTCCTTTTTACAACAACACTTTTAATAATTTTGTTCTTTTTTAATCAATTGCACAAACAGATAAAAGTAATTATATGCCATTACACAACCTTTAGACCAATCTAACATTTCCTTTTCTCTCATTTGGGGAAGATTAAAATAGAATTACATATATCAGCTAGGCACTTACCATCAGAATCAAACAACAAATTCTCCATCTGCAAATACAAAAAGAAACTCAGTCATAGGAAAACATCGTAGTTTACTGAAATACATTGACTTCTTCCTAACAGAGCTAACTTAACCAATTCCCACATAGGGACATCTTTTGATGCCCAACAAGACAAAGGCTTGGGAAAACAGTGTGGAAAATGAAGAAATTGCTTGTGTGTGACACACAATTTCTTCATTTGCCACAAGATTTTCTACCAAGAAAACATTAAAAGTGTAAAATTTCAGTCACTTGAAATTGTCGTCTGCAACGTCTTAGATTTTGGACTAGTCGAAAATTTTGTCATCTGATATTGGCTTAACGCATGAAGATGAGACTGAAACGAAGACCGTTTCACCAATTTGCCTGTATTTGTACAATGTACTTTGACAAACATTCCAATTTGTTGCCCATTTTACATATCAAATTTGACACAAAATTCTCTGTAAATTGTAAACTTGAGAGAAATAAAATTATCGAATTGTTAAAAGTACCATACAAATATTATTTCCGAAACAATCAATGTAGACTTTTAGTCTGTAGGAAAAATACAAATAATAATATGCCTCAATGGCTTAGACAAATATTAGAGAAATGCTGGTTAAGCTAAAAAATTTCTTTCCTTTTCTTCACAAATCTTGTTACTTCAGCATAACCTTTTCCAAAACAAGATCCCTCCTTGATGCTAATAATCAGCATTTTCTCTTTGTCAGCATTTTTCTTTTTGCCTCAAATTTGTCCATGCTAGATTGTATATAAATCCGACTTTCATTCACATCTATTTTTCTTTTTTCATCTAAAGCAGCTTTCTAATCATACCACCCTAATATTTTGTTGTTTGGGACAGGGTTAAAACAAACTGCAGTTACAAGGTTTTGGAAAAAAAGCAAAAATATTATATTAACCCATTACCACACAGTGACTCTTTTTAACTCCCTACAAGATAATGGCCTTGGAAAACATTGTGGAAAATGAAGAAATTGCTTATGGCAAGCAATTTCTTCAATTCCCACAATGTTTTCTATGTAAAAAGACCAAATATGCAATATTTCATTCACTTGAAATTGTCGTCTGCAATTTCTTTGAATTTGGACCAGTCTAAATTTTGACTTTTGGTAATGGTTTAAAGTTTCCTAATGCAAGATACATACCTTCATGTCCCTGTATATAACCCCTGATTTGTGTAAATAATCTGAAAATGTAGACATTTTGATATTGATATTTTAGAGGTACAAATCTAGAGGGGAAACAGCTATTCAAAATGACTTGTGACCCATCACGCTAAAAGGGACCTTATAGGAAGTGTGAAAAATATCGACCCTAGTCAGTCTGCGCAGTCCGCACAGCCAGACTAAGGCTGATGCTTTTCACTTTTATGTAATTTTCTAAATCCGGAATGTTTTCCATGTCTTACTATATGTTCTTTTTTTGCATACAGGATCTGGTTGACCAGCGCAGACAAGTTTGTCAATATTTGGATTTTTGGAGTTCGGATAAGGTCCCTTTTAGCGTGACATGTCACTTTTTTTTTCAATTATTCTTCATCAAACTTTACAACTTTCATGGGTACTCATTTAAATTGTCTCATAAAGGCAATGCATTATTCATTATTTCATTATTCATTATTTTTAGTATTTTTTACTAGAAATACCTCAACATTCTTTTATTTGGTTACCCATTTTTTGAAGAAATTAAATCATGTGGTACTTTTGTAGCTGTAGGGGCACTATGTTGATTTTCTTGCAGCTGTACTGGGACCCATACAGCTTATTGAGCTGGGAGAACATTGCTTTAAATATATTTGACAAAGGGTTAAAACAACTTACCTAACACCATTGCTAATTCTGCTACATAAAGTTTGACTAAACTCTCCGGGAAAAACCCATGAAATGTCCACAATGTAAACATATCACCATATGGAATGTATTCTAAAACTGAAAATTAGAGAATGAAAATCTTTCATCAGTAGGAATATTAGAGGACAAATATAATGATGTTGTATGAAAAGAATAGAATTAATCAAGAATGTACTTTGCATTTTGGACTACAATGGACTACTCAAATACAGACAGATCTACACAATAACACTGAAGGAAACTAGTAATAGCTATGTCTTGCTCACTGCGAAACAGGTTCAACATTTTATCATTTTACTTCACTGTTTATCTGTTATAGGTTTAAATGATTTGACTGTTTAATGAGTCTTACCTATATACAAATGTTTTCTAGACTGCCAATATTCTAGACACTTTACAACAAATGGATGATCACCAAGAATAGACTGAAATAGGAAAAACACATACATTTGTAATAAAGAATATTTCTTTTCAAATACCATGTATTGCTATTCATGAATTTGTGGGAAATGTTTTTACAAAAAACTTTTATTTGCTGTTTTTATCTTTTATAAATGGAAATCATAAAACACTATGGCTTGCTAGAATTAAAGGGGCCCATGCTAGATTTTTCAGGAATCAGAAAAACAATTGGAACAGTCAGAATTGGCAATATTATGTGAAGCATTGCATTATCTATTGCTAAAAAACAAAGGAATTTTAGAGCTGGTACCAAGTTTTTGGCTATCTAAGAAGGTCAAGTTTCTCATAAATGTTACTAAATATATAAAGTGTGGGGAAGGTAATCATGCACTAATTTGATTTACAAGGACTAAATGAACTTCATTTGAAATTTCCTTTGACAGAAATGATCTAGCTCGATACAGGTTGACCATTCCACACAATATTTCTTGACTATATTTTTTATATGTTTATATGTCCAACATCCTAGCATGGGTCCATTTAAGTAACCCACCTGAATCGCTGCCTCATCTTTACATTGCTGTATGGCGCTTTCAACGATAATCTGCTTCTTATCTAGTACCTACAACATACAGAAAACATTATAATGTTAACAGGTTGTTTGACAAAATTTTCAAATAAGAAACACTATTAATCTGAAACAAGATCTTTCAGTCTAAGTAAGAGTAATTTGAATAAATATGTCAACACTATAGGTGTTTTTACACAACATATTCGTTATTCCATATCTTTTGTGCATCGAGTATTGAAACATGAATAACTGTGTCATAAATGTAAAATTGAGACCGATGTTTATAAAGTTTAGCCACTTGGATCGGTTGATTCTGATAACCAGCATTTTATACTTTTCCTTATACAATTCATACACTGAAACACTATCATGTGGTAACATTTTGCTTATATTTATACTTGCCAAGTCATCTACAATATGTCTCAATTAGTCAATTTTTTGTTGTTCATGAAAACAGAATGTTACCTTCATTGCATAATACTGTTTGTCATCTTCTCGCCTCACCTTGACAACATTACCATATGCTCCCTTAGCAATTATGTCAATAATCTGTGGAAAAAAGATAAAGAAATAAATGTGAGTCACCACTCTTGACAGGAAAGTCAGGCAGCAACAGAGCCTCTACGAGAGGTACCGATACCTGGGGGTTGAGCCGATGCTTTATCTGTCAGGGAGTCAGCTTGATCAATCTTGTCTACATGAGTGGTGGATTTCCCTTTGAACAGGCGCCATGCGACAATTTCAAGTGAACCAATTCTTTATATTTTTGTCTTATTTTGGTAGAAAACATTGTGGTAATTGAAGAAATTGCTTGTGACAAGCAATTTCTTCATTTTTCACAATGTTTTCCACAGCCTTTCACTTGTGGGGCGTCAAAAAGTTAATGTAAATGTATGGTAAGGGGTTAACTTACATCAAAATCTGAGTCACTACTCTTGACTGGAAAGTCCGGCAGGAACGAAGCCTCTACGAGTGGTACAGATAGCTGGGGTTGAGCCAACGCTTTATCAGTCAGGGAGTCAGCTTGATCAAAAGCTAGGTACATTGTCTGTATATGATAACGGGTAAACTTACATCAAAATCTGAGTCACTACTCTTGACCGGAAAGTCAGGCTGGAAAAGAGCCTCTACGAGTGGTACAGATAGCTGGGGTTGAGCCGACGCTTTATCTGTCAGAGAATCAGCTTGATCAATCTTGTCAACATGAGTTGTGGATCTTTCCTTTTGAAAAGGTGTCATGCGACAATTTCAAGTGAACCAAATTTTAGTATCTTTTGTCTTTTTTTGGTTGAAAACATTGTGGGAAATGAAAAAATTGCTTGTCACAAGCAATTTCTTCATTTTCCACAATGTTTTCCGAATCATTTTACTTATGGGCTGCCGCGGATCAAGGATTACTGTGACTGAGGGGGGTTCGAATCTACATAAAGGGGGGTTCGTTTTCCTAGTATTACACAAATTTGATTGAATTTCTGCATGAAAATGAAACAATTTGGCTACAGAGGGGGGGGTTCGTTTAAACCCCCGAACCCCCTTTGGATCCGCCACTGTTGTCGGGCGTCAAAAAGTTAGTGTAAATGTATGGCAAATGGCTTAACTTACATCAAAATCTGAGTCACTACTCTTGACTGGAAAGTCAGGCAGGAACAGTGCCTCTACTAGGGGTACAGATAGCTGAGGTTGAGCCGACGCTTTATCTGTCAGGGAGTCAGTCTGATCAATCTTGTCTACATGAGTTGTGGATTTCCCTTTGAACAGGCGCCATGCACTACTGGACTTGTTGCGACTGAAGTCGGCATTCACATCAAGAAGCTAAAGGACAAATACAAAAAGAAATCATTTAAAAGTTTAATTCAACCCTTTCTCAAATTTTGAGCCACTCTTTGAAAATTTTTACAAATGGCTCTTGTGGCTATCACTAGCACAAGCCATGCAAGAAAGGGTCTATCCATTAAATATTGCAGACTGAAAATTTGTGTTTAAACTAAAATTCTTTAGATGTTACTTTTTCTTCTGATCTTCATGGTTTTAAGGGGGAATGCTCCAGTTTCCTAAATTTTTTCCCAATAATAGAATTTATTGATATTTTGTATGTTGAAATTACATGTTATTAACAATTGAAAAATGAAATAAAAATGGGTGGTCAGCGATCTTGTTTGAATTTTATAGGCATTCGTATCACATACCCCTACATCGAAAAAATGCACAATTTCTTGCACCTGTCCAAGGTCATTAAAATGCTAATAAAATGCTGTATATTCATCGTTTAGTCCCGAAAACTGATTTAAAGTAACGTCTTACATTTAATAAGAACAGAAAGCCCAAAATATGTACCATTATAAACGCGTAAATGTATAAAACAGCATGCTCACGAGTTCGGTTAGATCAACGAAGCAGGAGTGTTTTATGTCAAAATTTGCATATGTTTGGAAATATTTCAAGTTCTACATAATAGAATTTGATAAAACTCCCTCATTGTATTAAGCAACGTGTCCTGGTAATAATTCAAAAAGAAAATGCATAGGTCAGCGCACTTATTAGTGAATTACAGCAATTTTTATCAGCTACACATGAATGAAATGACGCAAAACAGTGGTAACTGCATACACACTTACGACTGTCTTGCTCTAAAGAATCGATTTCCAACTTGAGGAAATCAGTTTTGCATAATAAATACACTTTTACAGTCGTAAATGGTAAATTGTAATGATGTGTTATATTATTGAAAATATGGTAGCGAAACATATTGGTACGAAACGTTTAATTTACTACAGTAATGACCGAGTGTTCCGAAAAACTGGAGCATTCCCCCTTAACAGTCAGATGCATGAAACCTGAATCACTGCAGCAGGACTCATCAAATTTGAAGACCAGTGTCCCAGGAGGCGCAAATTCAATTTTATGATAAAGAGTTGTATCAGCTGTGGATGAGAACAAGACGCAATTGGCTAACTAAACTGTGTTCAAAACCAAAGAGCATGAGAAATAAATATATTTGTTAAAAAGATGATGTAACATGGCGGGTCAAATTCGATAGCAATTTTCATAGTAGGTTTACAGCCGAATTATTTCATTCCATTAAGGTTCTCTTGAGAATCAGCAACTTAGAATCAAGTAGGCATTAACAAAATAAGATGGATTTTCGCAGTGTAGTACTCATTCTCGAATTCAATTGACAGTTCTGGTTGTTTGAAATGGTCGATCTTCATAAACTTAAAAATTCATGACAGACATTGGGACTGACAGAAAAGGAAAAATATCGGACCCAGCACAATTGATAATTGGACATTTCTGATGGTCAACCAATCTTCACCATGACTGGCAGTGTATTGTGAAGAAAAATAGTTGCTCTGTTGACAATCCTCTATTTATAAATGCTTGTTTTTCCATTTACCAAACCAATGAGGGACACCCAAAACTAGGCCAAGTTCCCCTTTTAGTTCAGGATTCACGCTGTCGATTGACATCGTCGTAAAATGCTTTACCTGACATGTTTGACGGACCGGCAGTAACTAATTTGTGAAGTCTGAGAATGTATTCATTTCACAAATATTGGGTTTTTCACTAGCTGCGATATCGTAGCCACAAACTTGGCGATGGGTATTCGTTTGAAACCAAGATCCAAATTCAAAAAGGTTTCGGTTACATTATTGCAACTAGTTATTACTGACTCTTGATTTTGCTTCCTGAAATCTTCACCAATACTAGCGCCAAATGTGTTGGCCGATGAATACTGAAAAGTATCAGAGCTACCTTCCCAATCCGGGATTAATATATCTTATTCTTATCACGATCCTTAGTTGCAGTAATGTAACCGAAACCTTTCTGAATTTTGATCTGGGTTTCACAAACCAATACCCATCATCAAGTTTGTGGCTAAGATATCGCAGCTACACAATTGATTCGGTCGGCACAATCCCTTCAGCCAATCAAAAACGTCGTCAGTCATAAAGTGTGGACCAGCACTCATAAGCCTGATTATTAAAAAATGCGTTGGTAGTTAGAAAGTTTAAAAATCACATTCTTTACAGGGCTCTCCACACTCTCTGAAAATGGGGAGAAGTGACTTCTCCTCAGACTGAAAATAGGGAGAAGTTTTCCAAGATGGGGAGAAGTGGAGAGAAGTGATCAGGCATGGGGGGGGGGGGGGGGTTCTACGTTATTAGAGGGGTCTATTTTCATTATGTTTGATTTATTTAGTTTAAAATATGTCTTTTTGTATGTATTGCCTTGCAAAACTAGATCTGTAAACTATATTTCTTTAATTTTGGCAAGCAAAGATCGAATTTGTTAAATATGCCCAAATTTATGTTATGATGTACATGTACTTGATGTTTAGATATCAGTGTGGAAAATGAATAGATTGCTTACCAATCAGTGACAACCAATTTCTTCATTTCCCAGAAAGTTTTCAACATAAAAGAAAATAAATATTTGCTTACCAATCAGTGACAACCAATTTCTTCATTTCCCAGAATGTTTTCAACATAAAAGAAAATAAAGGAAAAAATGCTCTGCCCCCTCAGCAGTTTCTTCTTTTGTTTCAATGTTTTCTTAAGCCATTTCTATTAGGGACGTCAAAACCAGGTCTTGTTTGGGAAAGGGTTAACGAAAGCATTCATTGGATGTTTATTTCATGTCCCTGCATACAGTATTTAAAAAGTTATTGAAGAACGAAAATTGGAAAAAGCGTTTCCTGATGGCACCGCTGTGGAGTAAAGTACAATGTTTTTGAAGAAAAGGAGCTAAAATACCTATGTGCGAGTACGAAAGCATGCTGTGTGTCATCAGAACGAGCCTAACTGCGGTCCGCCTGACCATGACCCTCAGAAATCCGATTGAAACCGTGAAATTTAAGCGATTTGCAAGATTGCTCCGCTGTGGAGTGTGCCAAAAAAAGGCTCCGCTGTGGAGTAAAACCATGTTAAAAGACATGCTTTGTTCTTTGCCACCGAGAGCAAACGCATCGAACCATACAAATGCATCTTTGTATATCACCTTTGTATTATCTTACTTAGATCATGCCTATGTACGTTGTAAGACCGTAAAATGTACATTTGACATGACACAGTCAACGTCCTATTCTTTAAATGCTTTACTCCTAATCGCTTTTGAAATAACTCATAATCTATATTAACTTAATATGCCCGCAATTACAAGATTTTACGCATTCGGTATTTTCCATTGATTTCCGTGCGTCTCTCTAAATGTACAATTTAAGTGGTTCGCCGTTAAAATGAATTGGTTTTAACACTTTCCCGAACGACCCAATTTTAGACTGTCTCAATTTAAAGAGAGTTGCAGACAACAAAAAACTGATATCATAAGAATGTAATGTGTATATTACAATTTAGAAAATATTTTGGGAAAATGATAATCAGCAATTTCTTCTTTTCCATCAATGTTATCACAATATATTCCTACTAGGAACACCAAAATCATGTCTTGTTTAGGAAATGGTTAAGGCAGCTCACATTTTTTTTATATTATTAAAATACAATCTCATTGATCGAGTCATTATCAGGTAGGCCTATATCGCATACGGAAGTCAGTCATATTGACGAACTTAGGCAGCGTGGGCGGATCCAGGATTTTTTCCGGAAGTGGGGGTGGGGGAGGGATCAAGCCCAAATGGCGACTTAAGGTTTACAGACCCTAAAAAAATCACCACTTTCTAGCAACACAAATGTATCAAATTACACACACTTGTAAATACACTCTCAAATAAGTTGATTCACCGTGTCGGATTTCAAGATTAGGGGAGACCGGGGCAAAGTGTTACATTTTTTCGACTTATCAAAATTTTGACAATATTATATACCTTACAGTCGTGTAAACCATAGAATCTAAAAATGTATAAAATTCTGAACAAAATATAAGTTTTTTGCAGAATCATTTGCTTATTTATTGATATGTTAGAAAGAAAACAAAAACGGTGACAAAATGTAACACTTTGCCCCGACATCGGGGCAAAGTGTTACAGTGCCTGGGGCAAAGTGTTACAATGTTACTTTTTTCTTTCTACTTATTACATTTATTTCATTGACACTAAAGTTAAGGGCGGTGGCATTAATCTGATGTGAAAAGGAAAAAAATACAACCGGTCAGTATTGCAGAAACAAGTCTCCAATTTTCTATTTTTTTCAATCTGGTGAAGAAAACACCCAACCGACAGGACTTAGCCCATCACTTTAATACTGACTCTTATAAACAGATTTGGACTGCTGCTATTTGTTCTATTTATTGGAATAGCTACAATTACATCTTTTTGTGAATAATATCAGTTCTTATCAAATCTATTAGGGTTTACAAACTTTTCTAGTAAACATTTGAGCATTGCCTAAAATTGGCAAAATGTGGGAAAATGCCCCTGCTACAAAGATGTTTCATACTAAGATCAGTTTAGAAAATAGATAAAAAAAAAAAAACAAAAACAATAGCTACTGGTATAAATTAATAAAAGAATATGCAATTTATGTAATTTCCATCAGTTCTGGTGAAGGTTTTCTTAATATTTTAGCTGTAGACACAGATAACAGATTTGATTATTTTTTTATTTGTTTTAACGTCAAGATATCACTCATTTACGAAATTTTGCCTAAATTGTTCGTAGTATAAAAGTATGTTATTAAATACGGAGGATTTAGGGTTTTAACAATAATCACCACCTTATTATCCAACGTGCGTCTTATTTTGAAAACGAAAATTACAAAAAACACTTTGCCCCGCATGCAATTTAACACTTTTCCCAAACATACAGTCATGTTGAAAGTAAGGCCATAACTCGGAACCGCGTGCATTTTTAAAAATAGAACGTATATTAGATTAATAACTAGTGATGACTAAACTATTACCACAAGTATCAAAAATAATCTAGCCATGGGCATAAGATAAACATATTTTCAAAAATATACTGAACAAAAGTGAAAACGCTACACCTACTTTGCTTGTCATATATCTTCTAAATGCAACAAGTGAAAAAATCAAATGAAAGTGTTTCGGATTGTTCATTGACTTGTTTGAGCCAAGCATTAAACGTTTTGTGGATCCTAATTATGGGGATGAAAAACGGGCCCTTTAAATGTAACAGGGGTCCGTTTTTCAGGTGTACAATTTGAACGCGAAATTTAAACAATTTAAACCTTCAGAAATTCAAGCAGAAGAATGCAAACCATGCCGGACTGTACTGAATTGTAGTCTGACAGGTTACCAGCCAGGCAATATAAAGAAGCTTGCATAACATTGTGTCAGCGTTTAGAAAATGATGTTTAAAAAGCAGCATTTTCATCATGTTCCAAAGCTTGAAAATTTTACAATGTAATCTCCATAGGAAATTAAAATCGCTTTTGCATGGACATCTGGGAACCATCCTAGTCGAAGAAAGGATTAAAAAATTCCCTGTAAAGTCTACATGATGTTGCAAAAAATCCAATGGAAAACCGCGAGGAATTTATGAATACCAAACATTTTAAATTCCCTATTTGTTTATGTCAAAGGGAGGTAATTCGCAAAATTAACAGATTAGACCTTAATTTTAGAGCTTGCTACAAGAGACAAGTGTGATTTTTTGTGTTTTTTGGCAATTTGGATATGACCAATTCCGAAAAAATAATGAAGTGTTTTCTGCGCGTGCGCATATGCGGCATTTGATGAAGTTAGCTCTTAACGCATTAAGGGCTGTAACTCTGACATTAAAGGAGATAAGACAATGAAATTTCGACAAAACGATTGCTTAAAGCCCAGGAAATAATGTCAAAATATATTTTATGCTATTAATTCGATACTTTAACAGAAATAAGAAATCTTGCAGTGTAGCGTTTTCACTTTTGTTCAGTATATTAGAAAATAAAAGTAAAATTCTCGGCTCTAGAACTCTATTAAAGACCAAGCTAGCCACAAAAATCAGATAATGTAAAAAATCTGCATAGAACTTGTTACTAAGTGGAATTTTCGTGGCAGAAAACATGATTGAGATGAAAATCAAATTTATCATTTTGCCCCGTGTAACACTTTGCCCCGGTCTCCCCAATGCTTCAAGAAGAAAATTATTTTAAAATATTATTTTACTCTATATTCATATACAACTCAAGGGAGGTAATTTTGAAAAATTTTGTCAAATATTTCCATAAGTATGCATTAATGCAAAATTCTAAACCGTTCAAAATGCTTATGTTTGTGTTTGGATTGGAAATGTTACACAGTTTAGGAATTATTTGCACTTTTCAAATTTCGCATCTGGCTCTTTGGTGCTAATGAGGGTCTGGATACCTTAACATGTGTTATATTGCTAAATTCATAAGTGAATGATAGCCGTTATTGCAAAATAGACGTACCAGCTCTAACCATTAAAACGCACAAATTGGAATTTGCTTTAGTGTTTATAAGTCAAAGTTTAATTTCATCATAATTTTAGAGGGGGTCCGGCGAATTCCAAGGCATGATCTAAGTAAGATAATACAAAGGTGATATACAAAGATCCATTTGTATGGTTCGATCCGTTTCCTATCGGTAGCAAAGAACAATTCATGTCTTTTAACATGTTTTTACTCCACAGCGTAGCCTTTTTTGCATACTCCACAGCGGAGCAATCTTGCAAATCGCTTAAATTTCACGGTTTCAATCAGATTTCTGAGGGTCATGGTCAGGCGGACCGCAGTTAGGCTCGTTCTGATAACACACAACATGCTTTCGTACTCGAACATAGGTATTTTAGCTCCTTTTCTTCAAGAACATTGTACTCTACTCCACAGCGGTGCCATCAGGAAACGCTTTTTCCAATTTTCGTTCTTCAATAACTTTTTTAATACTGTATGCAGGGACATGAAATAAACATCCGATGAATGCTTTCGTTAAGGTGGGGGCACTCCACGTTAGTTTTTCAAAATCGGTCGTGAATTGGCGGAAATATTTGATAAACACTTACCCGAGTCGAGAGAATTTTCACTACATTCCTCCACAGCGGAGCCGAAATTACCCATAATGCAGTACGAACGTTGTACACCCTGACAAAGGAATTTCCTTTTTCATGCTTACTTGGATCACATTCTAGACAAAGAATCGATATAGTGCGATTTCCTTTCATTAAAATCAGTTTGTGAAAGTATATCCTTTACTCAGTATTCGCGTATGTGAATTTCTATTTCTGAGACTGAATTGTGGACATACAGACACTTACATTCATGAATGGAAAGTATTGCCGATGAAAGGTTTGTAGAAATCAAAACTATAATTTTACTTCACTTTGTTGATTATTTCCTGTGTTATTAAGCAGAAAACTACTTGGTTTTATTTTCGTTTTGTGGTGTTTTCTTTGTCAAAGATCGCGATCCACCGATTCCTGAAGTGGTGATTATTTGTACTCGTTTTCCTCATTAGATCTTATAGTTATATCGGCCCGATGGACGGACAGAAACCTTTTCTGTCGGTAATCTCTAAATTTCATCTGTCCCAGACCGAAAGGCCGACTCGCCACTGATTTATAGGAGAATTACTTTCAGAAATTGAATTTTAGATCGGAAATTTTTCTCACGATAAAAAAAAATGAAAGTCTACATTTCTATGTGATTGTGTTGTTATATGCATTAACTTACGTCAAGTATCGTAGCTAAGGAATAGCCGTAACCATTCCTTTCCAAATAATTAATTTTTAACGTGAGCCAGCGTTTTTTCTCGCCAATTGGGAAAGGTACCTGTACCCTTACGATTGGGAATTTTTCGCGTCGGGAAATCTTCCAATTGGGAAAAGATTAATTCGCAAAATTGATGAATTGGGAATCCTAAAAGTGCATCTTAATCTATCATTAGGGGCTAAATTCTGCACCACATATCATTGTAAGGTCTTGGTTTAAACAGGAACATACTTGTGACCATATATTTTGACCATTTATTAGATCTCTATATATTCAGAAATTGTTGAAAGGTAGATAATGCTGAAATCCAGCATTCACTCCAATTCTCTTGATACTTTCCAGGCATTTAAAGTTACGTTGTGTTGTCTGTATAAAAAAAATCCTGTTATTTTCACAGTGACACCATTCAAAGACATTGTGGAAAGGGTTGAGATAACATTGGAGCAAAACACAAAATGTTTGTAGATGTAAACTCTTATAGATGTTCTAATCTAAATCTTTTCATAGCTACTTTGTGTTTCTATTTTGGGAACAATGATGCTGTGGTCTGTTGAATGCTTAGAACTTTGAATTTGGATCTGTCTTAAAATAATTCAACTTCTCAGTGACCCATATAACTTATTTGGATGAGATATTTCTATTCAAACTAAAATGCATTGCATGATTGGCCATTGGGAACGGCACATAAGATCATTGGAAACGGCAGCTATTGAGATTGGGAAACGGCCTGTACTAAAATTGGGAAGAGCCTGTAGTCATTGGGAAAGGTTCCTTTTACCGGTACTAATTATAGTAGGAGAAAAAACCCTGTGAGCTGCAACCCCATTTCTCGTGAAAAGTATTTGTTGAAAATCAGAAATATTAGACAATCGACTTATTAACCCGGTTATATTTAATGCGCACGGCAACAAAAGTTTTCTCTCGCTTTGTCAGTCATGTTTCGTCATTCTGTTGGACTCTGCCTACCAGGGCTCCAGATAAGGTGCGTGATTGCGTTATTACGCATTAAATTATGTAAAAAACGCATTTCAAAGTCAACTGTGTGCGTCGCAAGACGCATTCAATTTTCAAGTAACGTATTCCTAACAAGCGAGAGTGAGTGAAAGTTACTGGCTTTGTGCTGACGCATTCGAATTATTTCTAAGCGTCGAAGAGAAATTTCCCGTTATCTGTCACCAGATGTTTACAAATCACAGCTATATTCGATACCGGTGCCGTGTAGAATAATATAGAATAGAATTTAGCAAATTTTACGGGTTAGTGAATCTTACAAAGTCTTAATATTCGACACCGCATCGTTTTGTTGACGATTGCAAGGTCTGTTGCGTCCCAAAGTTGAATGTCCATAAAATCGTGTCACTAACTCAGAATCTGACATTTTTTCAAGCCAAGCTTGGAGGATACGGCTGCATCTATAGTATTATTCGAGTTCTGTTTTATTCTATTATTAAAACGGCCACACCCGAATACATCACGTCGGCGGATCAGTTGACCCTAAATTGGCTGAAAATTATGACATGCCGAGTTTCCGTGGATGATTTCAGAGCGATCTGTGTAAATAAAATGCAAATTCAGTATTCAGAAAAAGAAACAAGTACCGTATATGGCCATCGTTGCTGGAGGGATCAATTTATTTTTTTTATTTTTTTAAAGGGTTGCATCTTTCTGTCTGTGAATAGGGAAAATGATTATTTTTATAGATAGTTCATTGTGTTTCACTACCTTGGTTATACTTCCAATATTTATTTGATAGTTCCACTATAGGAAATTGCCTTTACATATACAGCACAGTAAGCAACTGACTGTGAATAGCGAAATCACTCATTTTGAATACTTTGTTGTATTTTACTACCTTGTTGAGCCCTGTGAATCAAAGAAGTACCAATGCAAGGAAAGGTTATCCTATAATTAAGGGTTTGGTTTTCTCCAACGGTTTTTTTAGTTAGTTTTCTCTAAAAAGGAATTAGACCTACTGGGTTGAGAGTGAATCACTCTTTTGATGCTCAAAGTAGGGAGTGATCACTCTTTTACCCAAAAAATTATCTGGAGCTCTGGCCTACGTTACGAATTATCGGAATAACTGCTTCCGATTGGCTGTAAGCGTTCTTGAATGCCACGCCTGCCGCCTTTGTATACCCGACTTCGATGTTAATTTACAGTGTACATGTAATAGACAGGTTGCGCATGTGTGTATTATCTGTCTTGTTTATACACTTATAATAGAGGGTTTTACCACCGACTTTATGCAATGGCCAGCGAGATAACAAAGGAATATTAAAATTTAAAGATGACTCGAGACAATTGCTACTGCCAATTAGCGGTTAGGATGGTCCTACTCGCTACCGCGGTACTTAATTTGATCGGCAAAAATCGACATGAAAAAGCTCTTACCTATAGTTTTGTCCTATTCCATGCTAAACTGCATTATTTTAAGTCCAGATCCAGATAACAACGAAAGATTTACAAGTTAGATATAATAACACAATATCTAGGTCAAGGCGCCATCTTGGAACAAGTGCTTCAAAGGGAGTCTACTCTAGTACCGCGGTAACTCTTCAAATGGAATGTATGGTGGTCAAACAGGAACATATTTTTTTCAAAACTGACAAAAAAAATAATTTAACAATTCTAACAATTTATTGTCCAAAATTAACCTTTTTCTTTTTTCTTTTCATAAATTTTATACAAAAACTGTCATCAAGTATTGTTTCTAGGCATCCACACAGTGTGGGCACCTAAACACACTGTCCCTCCTCAAAACTCTAACCTGGGAGCAGTATTTCAGATGTGTCCAGTGAGGACAGAAATCACATTTTCCCCACGTTACGAAGACCACTGTGTTGCAACCCCTGATTTCTTCCGGTTGCCACCCGGAACAAACACAACACAAATCATTGGTGTCTACTTCTGACTCCTCACTGTCATTGTCCTCTGACAGAAGTGATATTGGTCGTCCTGATTTGTTCAACCCAGAAGTGCTTGGTGTAGGATCTGTCACCTTTTCAGCTTCACTCACTTCCATTTTAACTTTTTTAGCTGATTGTTCCATTTTGTCAATGTTTGTTTCTTTTAGCAAATTTCCAGTAAGGAAGGGAGGGGTAAATTTTCTTTTAGACTTTTTTTCTAATGCCTTTGTTACTGTCCTATTAGCAAAGAAGCATGGATCTCTGGTTGATTGCTCTGTTGGTGTAGAATCAATGGCTGTGGCAGGATCAGAAGTTTTGTTTTCATAGATAATGGCTGGTGCAACGCTGTTTTCCGATATCATGGATTTGTCAAATGGGTAAACACCTGTTTTGCGGAATGCTGCTTGTAGGTTTTCAGAAGATAAGGCTTTCAGATAAGGTTTTGCGGTTAGTTCGGCCACAGAATATTTTGAGACATTGAGACCGGGGTTAAGTTTCATATAATGATGACATGCCAAATTGTATAAGCGTTTAAATGGTCCGAACACGGCTACATCCATTGGTTGAGTCAGATGACTGGTGTGGGGGGGAAGTACGAACAGGATAACGTTATTTCTGGTCGCCCATTGTGTGAGTGTTAAATTTACATGAGACTTATGTCCATCATAGAGTAGAAGGGTTGGGGTTTCTGTAGATAAATTAGCATACTTCACAAAATGTTTACTGAGATAGTTCTGAAATACTTCGGAGTTTGACCATCCATTTTTCGTCATTTCCCCAGCGGAACCAACGCAAGCATTATTTAGGAGCTCGGGATTCCACCTTTTCCCTGCGAAGACATAATATGGTGGAATAGCATTGCCTATGGCGTTTCCTGCAGCAATTACTGTCACCAATGAAGCCCTCGGTGAAGTAACTGCTTGGGGCTTGGTATCAGTACCACACACGACTTTTGGCGGCTGATGTTCCATAGAAACCCCTGTTTCGTCGATGTTAAAGATACGCTCAGGTTTGTCCATTAAACCATTTTCCCTCAGAATATTCTCTAGCTCATTATAGTAATTGTCTATAGTTTCCCTTTTAGCTGATTTAGCCCTGGAAATGGACAGCTTCTGAGGCTTTGCTATCTTTAAATTAGGCCATCTCTTTACAAAATCGTAAAACCAAGTATCACTGAGGCTTTCAGTAGGTGTAGATTTTACAGTTTTACCAAGATGAACAGCATAGTCCCTGGCCATGTACTTGATTTTTGAGACATTGTATCCATATCCAATAGCAGCCATATAGGAGATGTGCTCCACCAGTTTTTCTTCTTCAATAGGTGAAAATATAGGTTTAAAACCTACTGACACATCTACATCAACCAAACCTCTGGTTCTATCCCTAAGAGTTGACTCTGGGACATTGTATTCACGGGCAGCGCGGTATACAGACATGCCCCTCTGTGTGGCTTCAAAGGCTCTCCCCAAATTTGCCCGGTCATACTTCATTTTACTCTGTTTTTGTCTCTGAAATTAAAATGAAAATATATTAAAATCAGATTAGATCAGAAAAGAATTGAAATTGAATAATAGAAGATCAAAACAGTACAAAAAATCTAATTTTCACTGCTATTGCATTTGAAAATTTATGGCCAGTATTGGCTTCCGTAGTTTTTTTCCACGAGGGGGGGGGGGGGTGTTATGACGTCATACGAATATCTCAGCAGACGACCTTCACCTGTCAAACATAAAAATGCAGTTTTAAAAGGGAAAAAGGGATGGATGTAGGGATTTTTTGTAAGAAAATGTAAGAAAAAAACTTTATGTAGTTGATTTTCTATAAATTTGAGTGTAACTTACCAGTAATGCAGACATTTTCACACTTTTTATTTTGCCGTCGAGAGGAACAACACTTCCGCTTTCAGTTTGGGTATGTAAACAAACGGTAGGTGGCGCTCCGTATGTAAATAAGGAAATACCCGGATTACCGCTGAACCATGTAAGACGCGGTACCGTGTAGGACGAGTATAATTGTAAACAGTAAGATAGCATTCACTATCATTTTATTAACCCTTGACCAGGCGACACCCCGATATTTTCGGGCGACTTCGATTTCGCTTTTATCGGCGGTTCAGGCGAAGTTTCATGACTTTGAGCGAAAAAGTCGCTCAAGTCGCCCGCTTTGGTGAGCCCTGCTTTAACGAAAGAATTTTGTTTGTGAATTTTAACGATGATTTTTTTTAAATATTCTGCCTCAAAAATGGTATCCCATAACGATATAGACCGAGGAAGTACCCTCAATGAAAAAATGAAAGTGAGGCTATGACGTCATGCCGACTGATTCTATCCTATGCTCCACCTCTGTCTGTATAGATCTGTAGGTCGCAGTTCCAACTTCTGGTTTTAACGGGACCTCTAGACCATTTACCATTGAACCGAGAGAAGTGAAAAAAAAAAAGCCATATCTTACAAAAATGCTAGACATTATTAATTCATTTTAACTTTGAAAATGAAACTTCTCATTCATTTTGACTTTCTGTAAACAGGCAAAGAACTTTTTTTACAAAACACAAGTTGCAGTCTGTCTCACCTGGGTGTCTGGTACGGATTGGGCCTTCCTCAACGTCTGTTTTTGGTTGTTGTTGCCCATATTTCACGAAACCGATTGACAGAATCTTTTATCATTTTAGAAAGATGGGGAAAATAGTCATTTATTGTCGAGGAAATGGTTGTGTTGTTTGTAAATTTATTGAACTTGAGCAGGGAACCAAATTTATCGTAAAACTTACATTTACGTGAAATTCACTAAGACGCTTGCATTTTATTCTTTATTTCAAGAGCGTCTGCATGAAAAACATCAACAAAAATGGGGAAGAAACAACATCAGAAAGATAAGCTGTAAGTTGCTAAATTGGGTATATTTTCCATATGTTTTAAAGTGCAGAAACAAATTAAAACTCAGAGAACATTATGACCAACATCCACAGTAAATTTATCAGAATTTATATCATTTTACCTTTCGTACCCACTTTCATTCGACCTCATTTTTAAGATTATTTAATGCGTTTCTATGCCTTTTTCATTTTACGAAGACTTTAAACTACCAGTTGCCTGTAAGTTTAACTTCTTTGTAATATGATCTTCAGGACAGATTCCAGTAAAGTGGTTGTCAGAGAATGGGACAAACCCAAACATTGCAAAAGAAAAAAAAAATAAAACCATATTTTTTTTCAACAAAACAAAAATTACTTCAAAGCATATAAAATTCAACAAAACAAACATTCACCATAGTAATCATTATTGTCACGACCCCATCATGAATGTGAGCAATAATCAGCATTTCAATTATAGAACCAAAATGGAAGTGTTCTGTAATGTATATGGAAACACACCTGGTCTTCGATTTGTATTTTGACACACTTCAGAAGTTTCTAGAAAAGTAAATATACTGTAAATATTTAATTTAGTCTTCGTCTAATCTTTCAGATATCTTACAACCACCGAGTGGAAAAATGAGTTTGGAGGATACAAAGAGGACAAGAGAAAGAACAGTGAATTCAAGAGATTACCTTTCTCATGTTGCTCGTTAGTAGTCAAATGTTTAGATTTTTGTGTTATTTATTCATGAATGATGTGACTGTCAGTCTGTCATTCAGAATTGATCATAATAACCTCTTCAAAAGTTAATGCAGGAAAGCTTAGTTCGTAGCTGGGCTTCAACTGGCAATTTCAAACTTTGCGCCAGCAAAATCGCCAATTGGAATTTTTTGGAGCCAATTGGAGCCAATGACTCTGAGAAAAGAAGAAAAACATATAGATTATCAGCACTTTCTTCTTTTGTCTCAATGTTTTCCTAAGCCAATTTCAAATAGGGATGTCAAAATCAGGTCTTGTTTGGGAAAAGATTAAACTTAAACACATTAAACCATAATAACTGCAACTAACAAGACCTGTTTTTGATGCTCTGGATAGAAAAGACTCAGGAAAACATTGAGGCAAAAGAAGAAAATACAAATCATCATTATCTTCTCTCTATGTCTCAATATTTTCTGTGATACATTATAGAGAACAAAAATTCTATCTTTATAAACATCCATTTTGTCATCTGTAGCAGCTTTCAAATTTATCTTGTCTAAAATCTTGTCATTTCGGAAAGGGTTAAATCTGATTATTTTTATGCCCCCGATAGGGAGGCATCATAAATTTGACTTGTCCGTCCGTCTGTCCGTCCGTCCGTCCGTCATTCCGTCCAAAAACTTTAACATTGGCCATAACTTCCTTATTACTTAACATATTCGCTTCATACTTTACCACAACATTCCTTGGTACATTACCTTTCTGTAGGCACATACTTTGGTGACCTTGACCCCTGGATGACCTTGACCTTATGACAATCAAAGCGGTGTCGGGGGCATTGTCATCTTACAGTGACAGCTCTTGTTTTTTCGAATTTCAGATTGTCTTTACAGCCGTTTGAAAACCCACTATGTACGAAAGAAGGTGTTATTTTTGACCTGATGTAAGTTGGCTTTATATTTGTCTATTATCATCTTTTCATTGTCAGACTTCAATTTGACAACCTTATTTGGTAATGGTGACAGATTAAATGATTTTCATCAACATTTTTTTTGTCTTCAACAGATTTCAATGTGATTCAGTCTGAAATTATGTTGTATGGGAAAGGGTGATATGTGAAGAAGTCTTTTGGATGTCAATGATGACCCATTTATTTGACAAAATTAAATGTATTTATCAAAAGTTGGTAAAGACATTCCAAACACAAATACAGCCTTTTTATCAACAAATATGGGATAGTGGTTGCTCATTGTAATAATCTCATGTAAGGCTTGTTTTTGATAAATAAATTTGGAATACTGTTCAAACATGTACATTGCTCTACACTGCATAATGTAGTCTTAAATCATTTCAGGCAGGTCAAATATGGAAAGAGTTGCAGACAACAAAATTATTATTAATCCATGTAGAAATCTCCACGTTATATCATAGAAAAGTTGAAGAAAAAGGAGAAATTGCTGATGATTAGCATACTGTTCTTTTCCTGCAATGTTTTCTAAACTCTTATTTGGTGTTATCTTCAAAAGGAATCACTGTTAAGAATAATTATACATTATACAACTGTGTTTTTGGTTTAAAATATTTTACAGGAATATTGTTCCATTTCTTAAGAAGTATGGAGTCAGTCCAGTCACAGGTGAAAAGATGAGTGCAAAAGAGCTGACAAAATTAAAGTTTCACAAAAACTCTGATGGTAAGAAAAGAGAAGCAACAGTTCTTTTCATTCATATACTTACTGAGGCAGAGATTTAACCCTTTCCCAAATGACAAAATTTTAAAATTTAGGGGGATCAACTTCAAAAACTGCCACAAATGACAAAATGGATGTTACTAAAGATATAATTTGTGTAAAATATGACATAGAAAACATTGAGACAAAAGGAGGAACTGCTGATTATCAGCAGTTTCTTCTTTTGTCTCAATGTTTTCCCAAGCCATTACTATTAGGGACGTCAAAACCAGGTCTTGTTTGGGAAGGGGTTAATTTAAGCCTTTGTAACAGATTATTTCTGCTGCCTTTGGTAAATTGATTATTTATGCGTTCCAATTTGGGTCTACATGTATTGTTCTTCATTTTCAAAGGTTACAGTACCAATGAAAATACTTTTCTAAAGACCAAGAGACATAATTTCTAAAATATTTTGACATCAAAATATAATATGCATTCAATGCGACTAGATCTACAAACTGAAATCATACACACCTTGAACCTATGGATCATTGAAAAGATCAAGATCAATGGATGTTACTTTGTGAGGTAGTCACTCTACCTCTTGACAACAGCCCTGTGTTCAGTTTAGACAAAACGTTAGCTATCGTTGGCTGTTTCATTCGGAATACTCGGTCAATTCTGTGAAATTTGTGTCAAAGAAGTTGCGACTGTTGCTAACGTTAGCTAACATTTTGTCTACTGAACCCAGCCAAGACATCACTAATTCTAAGCAACATGTAATCAATTTTATATGAATAATGTTTTAACCCATTCCCTAATGACAAACTTTGAAGATGGTCCAATTTGAAAGATATGTGTACAATATGAATCAGAAAATAATGAGACAAAAGGAAAAATGCTGATAATATTATCAGCATTTTCTTCTTTTGCCACAATGTTTTCCAAAGCCTCTTTCTCTATTAGGGACGTTGAAACCATGCCTTGTTTCGGAAAGGGTTAATATGTTTTTTTCTGATTTCAGATAAATATCATTGTCCAGTAACATTCAAAGTGTTCAATGAGAATACCCATATTGTGGCAGTACAAGTCACTGGTAATGTGTATGCTTTTGATGTAAGTTGAGTTTAACCCATTCTTAATCCATTACCATACAATGATGGTTTTTGACACCCAGTAGGATAAAAACTTTGGAAAATATTGTGGAAAATGAAGAAATTGCTTGTGAAAAGCAATTTCTTAATTTCCCACAATGTTTTCTACCAAGAAAGACCAAAAATGGGAATTTCCTTTCACTTGAAATGGTTGTCTGCAATATCTTAAAATTTGAACATGTCTTAAATTTTGTCTTCTGGAGATTTGTTAAACAAAAAAAATTTGGACCGATTCAATTTTAAAACTGTTGTTTTGGACTATTCCAATTGGAAAGCACCTGCAGATGATAAAGTATAAATGTGATTTGTATAAAATATTTCAACAAAAACATTGAGACAAAAGGAGAAAATGCTGGTTATATTTTTTTATACGCCCGAAGGGTCATATTATATTATGGCCCTGGCCGTCTGTCTGTCCGTCTGTTAGCAATTTCTTATGTGCGCAACTCCTCCTACAGTTTTGATCAGAATTTGATCAAACTTGGCGCAATGAATCTCCATGGTGTCTAGTTGTTCACACTGCTTACGGAATTCAGATAACTGTTTTCGTTCTTGAATTATATGCCCTTGGATTTAAAAAGTGTCCATTTTCTTGTGTGCGCAACTCCTCCTACAGTTTTGATTGGAATTTGATTAAACTTGCCACAATGAATCTCTATGGTGTCTTGTTGTGCACACTGCGGAATTCAGATAACTGTTTTCGTTCTTGAATTATCTGCCCTTGAATTTAAGGAAAAATGATCATGTTCTCAAAATTGCCCTTTTTCTCGTGTGCACAACTACTACAGTTTCAACCAGAATTTAACCAAACTAGAAACAATTTATGGTGTCTGGTTGTGCAAACAAAATTTTGATAACATTTCATGTTTGAGCTACTGCCCTTGAATTGTAAAAATGGCCAATTTTACTGACAAGCCCCTCTCGGGCGTATATGCACCGCTCTGCAAAGCTCTTGTTTCTTTCATTGCTTTTCATGTTTTTCAAGTTTTCTTGATAATTGATGTCAAAACCAGGGCTTGATTTGGAAAGGTTACTGTAAATGTACTAGTAAGTTGTTATGAATTGATTGAATGGATTGAATGAAGACCACATTCAACAATTTTCCAGTCATATTTCAGTGGTTAGTGCACATAACCATGTGTTCCTAGTATTTCTCACATTAGTACAAACACAAAATCCAAACTCTGTCACTAGCTGCTCATCTCATTTAGATATTTCATAAGAACGCCAATACTCCATTTCATTACTACATTTGTTAAACCATTCCCACATAATGGTTCCTTTTGACACCCAGCAAGTTATAGACTTTTGGAGATATTGTGGAAAATGAAGAAATTGCTTGTGTCAAGCAATTTCTTCATTTCCCACAATGTTGACCAGGGAAGACCAAAAAATTAAAACAACTTTATGCACTTGAAATTGTCATCTACAACATCTTTGAATTTGGATCAGTCTAAAATTTTACTGTATGGTTAATGTTAGACAGTATGTGATTATTAACAGAGCCATGGTTTAGTTTTCCTAAAAATAATTAAGTCATAGGTTCGATCCATAGCTCCGTAAATTAATAACATTTTGAAGTCATATATTCATTTTTGGGAAAACTAAATATTCACTTCAGGCTGTACAAAGGTTGAACATCAAGCCAAATTTCTGGAAAGACTTGCTCACAGACGGACCTTTTGTAAGAAAAGATCTCATAACTATTCAGGTAAAGCATCATTTTATGAATAATTTGTCTTTGATTCAGTAGTCAGGCTATTTAGGCATAGATACAGAAATCAAAATTAATCTTTTTGTAAATGTTGAAAAATATATTGTTAAAAATGGATTGCCATGATCCTAAGAATTTGAGAAATTTTGCTGTCTGGGAAAGGTTAATTGTTGAATCAATAATATTTGGATTTTA
This sequence comes from Fragum sueziense, assembly GCA_963680895.1. Classification (NCBI taxonomy): domain Eukaryota; kingdom Metazoa; phylum Mollusca; class Bivalvia; order Cardiida; family Cardiidae; genus Fragum; species Fragum sueziense. Next base: position 8,654 of record CAVMGG010000946.1, on the reverse strand, counting down.
CCCTGGCAAATTGCAGTTTTCTGGTGAGATTTCTAGGTACTTAAAGAAAGAAACTTGGCACAAGCATTGATAGAGCTTCAAATTTAAAGGCAAAGAATGAAGGGTAGAAAAAAGTATACCGTATATACTCGCCTATAAGGCGCCCTCGCCTATAAGACGCACCCCCCACTTCCAAAATATTTTTGAAGGTTTTACTGTTGACTCGTCTATAAGACGCAGCAGCTTTCTGACAATCAGGAGCTATTTCTGATTCTGAGGCGAGGTGCCAAATCCTATTGAAACCTATTCATTCTAACTTCTTTAGGGACAAATTTAATCTGTAATGTCATTAAAATGAAGAAAAAAATCGGAAGCGATAAAGTCATCATCAATACAAACATGCTAAATGTTTGTTCTCCCCAGACTCTCACTCCGCCGACTTGCATATTTAATCATCAATCCGAGAAATATTTATGGCATCTTATACATTAACCAACCTGCTGCCAATTAAATATGAAGTGTTAAATCCATATTCTGTAATCCAATTCTCACAGTGATTTGTTTAAAGATATAAACAAAGGAAAACGAAATACGGGTATCTCCTTTCCAAAATATTGTAACTACATCCGTAATTGATAAGCAGTTACGACGCTCCTAAGTGGGCTCAGTGATCATGAGTGATAACACGGAAGAATAATTTCTTACTTTTGATTGACAGCTTATCCATTGTTATCGATTGACTGAAATCGGAACAAGGAATTGCTTGCTCCGCCCATACCATATTGGTAGGCGTGGTTTTACCTACCACAGACAAGCAGTGTTGTAAAACAGTGTGGTGTAGTAAAATTCCTTTGTGTTGCATAATCGAGTAGATAAAGTACACAAGGTCAACAGAGGTCGCCTTCGGGTTTCTACACGCATGATTTACTGGGCAAAAACAATGTAACCACTGCACTATCTTTGATTTAGTTGGAATGCTTTGCTTTGCGATTGGCAATAAGGCAATCTCAGTGAGCAAATAATGTTTACAACAGAGTTTTCAGATCATAATTAATTTCTCTTCTCATCAATAAACGTGTGAATAAATTGGTCCGTCATGGAGCAAGTGAAAGGTTAACTAGTCTGAGGAATTTCATTTTACGGCAATGATAATTAAAAACAAATGTAAACTTGTTCGATTAGGCATTTAATTTTATCATATAAAGATACAAGGCACATTTCTGGATTACATTGACAACGGTAAGTCGACCTGTCAGACTATTTATTGGCAAATTGCCTGTGCATCAAATTTCCTGTATGTTTGGGCAAATTCAGCCGCTGCATCGCTGATTCTTATTCTTCTTTCCACCCTAGAAGAAAAAAATATTTCTAGGACTCGCTTATAAGACGCTCCCCCAACTTGTGAAAAAAATATTTGGGCAAAAAACTGCGTCTTATAGGCGAGTATATACGGTACATTAATGTGCAACTCCATAAAAAATATTATGATTGGTACTTCAGACGTTTCATATGAGGTTCTGAATGTTCAATGTTGTTTCATTGTTTACTTTTAGGACCCTTCAAACTTGGATAAATTTAACATACAGAAATTTTTCCACTTGAAGAATAATCTCAAGTTTGGTGATGAAGGTAAGCAGGTTAACTGATTCCCAAATTTAAAGGCAAAACACCAGTGTGGGTCAATTTGAAATCTGCTGTAGATGTCGTAATTGATGTTGATAAAGTGTTTGTGAACAACACATCACAGAATTTTCTACAGTGTGTTAGCATTTTCTGTTGTTTGGGAAAGGGTTAATGCCAATTATAACATGTTTCTGTAAAATCCATATATAACGAAAGAGGAACATACTGCATTGGTTTTTATTAGCTCACCTGAGCACGAAGTGCTCGAGGTGAGTTATTGTGGTCACTTTTTGTCCGGCATCCGTCCGTCCGTCAACATTTGGGGTGTTTACACTCTAGCATCCACAAAAGTCAGGCAATCTTGATCAAACTTGGCCAAAACAAGTAGGACCATAAGTTCTCGGACAAGTTCGATTATGGGCCTGATCAAACCAGAATGTGATGAGTTATCTGCCCTTGAATGTCAAAAAATGCTGTTTTGAAGTTTGTTTACACTCTAGCATCTACAATTATCGATCAATCAAGACAAAACTGAGACATAATATGAGAGACTATAAAATCTCGGATGAGCTCGATTTTCTGTCTGATCCGATCAGAAAGTCTAGAGTTACGTGCCCTTGAACTTGACAAATTTGCCATTTTCAGCTGCTTTTACACTCCAAGTTAATCTAAGGGAAGTAACACTTGACACTACTTTTCTTTAGTAGTGTCAAGTGTTACTTTCCTTAGATTACAATTATCTATAAATCAAGACAAAACTTGGACAAAATGTTGGGGAGCATAAGATCTTTTGATGAGTTTGATTTTCAGTCTGATCTGATCAGACAGTCGAGAGTTATGTGCCCTTGAATTTGACAAAATTGCCGTTTTAGGCTGTTTTCGACCTTGTTTACACTCTAGAATCTACAATTATTTAATCAATCAAGACAAAACTTGGACACAATGTTGGGGAGAATAAGATCTCAGATGAGATTGATTTTCAGTCTGATTTGACCAGAAAAACGAGAGTTATGTGCCCTTGAATTTGATAAAATTGCCATTTTCGGCTGTTTTCGACCTTGTTTACACTCTAGAATCTACAATTATTAATCAATCAAGACAAAACATGGACTCAATGTTGGAGACCATAATATCTGGGATGAGTTTGATTTTCAGTCTGATCTGACTAGAAAGACGAGAGTTACGTGCCCTTGAATTTGATAAAATTGCCATTTTGGGCTGTTGTCAACCTTGTTTACACTGTAGATAAATACAATTATAAATAAATCAAGACAAATCCTGGACACAATGTTTGAGAATATTAGATCTCAGATGAGGTTGATTTTCAGTCTGATCTGACCAGAAAGACGAGAGTTATGTGCCCTTGAATTTGATAAAATTGCCATTTTTGGCTGTTTTCGACCTTGTTTACACTCTAGAATCTACAATTATTTAAAAAAAAACAAGGTTGGGCACCATAAGAGCTTGGATGAGTTTGATTTTCACAACGTTATTGACCATTAGTTAATATTCAGTCTTAAAGTCATAAATATCAATTGAATTGAACATAAGTTTTGCTCATATCATTTTGGTTCAGGTGAGCGATATAGGACCATCATGGTCCTCTTGTTTGTCAACAAAGACTCTATCTAATTATGCTTTATGTATGTGCCAAAACATCATGTAGCGTCAAGATGACATCAAATGACATCATCAATGATGTCGCTTAACTGCTAAGGCATTTCCTACGCTGAAAACTAGATTGTGACAGAATATCTACAAGTTAAGACATTTAGAATGTGTCTTTTGTTGTTTAGAGTGTTATAATGGAGATAATAACAAGTTTGGAGGTCTTTATTTGCCAAATAAAAACTTCTGTGCTCTGAACTAGGCCTACATGTTAAGGCAAATACCTTGGCACTGTGCGCCTCGGTTTTTACTTACACATGTAGTCTGTCGCACATCTGTTTTTATTTGGCAATAAAGACTCTAAACTTGTTATTATTTCATAAACCTAACATGGGGGCATTTGTTTTCCACAACACATATCTTGTTTTTGTGGTAAGTTCTCGGTTGAGAAAACATGATTCCATGTTTCAGATGAAGAAGTGTTGAGAAAAGACCCAAAGTACAGATTAAAGAACATCAATGCAGAAACTAGAGATGTACTGGATACCCTGGACAAGGAATATAAAGCACCTGTAAGTCTGCCAGTTTACTGTATCTAAGTTACCACATTCCTGCACATCCATGATTTTTCACTCTTCTCATGAAAAAGGTTTGGGAAAATATTGTGGGAATAAGAAAAAAACATTGTGAAAAATGAAGAAATTGCTTGTCACAAGTAATTTCTTCATTTTCCACAATGTATTGATTTGAATAAGTCTGCTAGTATAGTGTATTTGGGTAACCCGTATCTGCACATCAATGCCTTTTGACATGAAAAAGGGCTAGAGAAGACTTTGTGGAATGGCATTTATTCCACAAGTTTTCTTACTTATTATTAAGTATTCCATTAACCCATTCCCAAATTATGATGCCTTTTGACACCCCACAAGATATAAGACTTTGGAAAACATTGTGTGGAAAATGAAGAAAACTGCTTTTTACAAGTAATTTCTTCATTTCTTACATTGATTTCTACCAAGACTGACTAAAGAATTTAAAATTTCATTCACTTGAAATTTGTCACCTGCAACATCTTTGAAATTGAACCTGTCTAAAATTTTGTAGTCTGGTAAGAGGTTATTGTGAAAATATTGACTTTCTTTTTGCGGCAACACATTTGAATATGTCTCAGTCCAAAATTTTGCTTTATGTAAAACTGTTATTGTTATAGACTGAACATGTTTATCGCTTCAACTGTTTAATCCTGAAATTATTCAGTATATGTTTTTCTTTCAGGAGAAAAAGGCTGATGTGAAAAAAGTAGCAGACAAGTTTAATTCAGTAAGTACAATTTGTTTATGGATTTTGTTTACATCTATATCCTTAAGATAGAGAAAGCTTGGGAAAGCATTGGGGCAAAAAATGCTGATAATGAGTAGTTTCTTTTTTATTATTATACGCCCGAAGGGTCGTATTATGTTATGGCCCTGGTCGTCCGTCCGTCCGTCCGTTAGCAATTTCTTGTGTGTGCAACTCCTCCTACAGTTTTGATCGGAATTTGATCAAACTTGCCACAATGAATCTCCATGGTGTCTAGTTGTGCACACCGCTTACGGAATTCAGATAACTCTTTTCGTTCTTGAATTATCTGCCCTTGAATTGACAAAATGGCCAATTTTACTGACAAGCCCCTCTCGGGCGTATATGCGCCGCACTGCGAAGCTCTTGTTAGCCTTAATATTTTTATCTCATTAATTTCCTTTGCCATGGATTAGACCCAAAGACGTAAGAAGTGTTCATATCTAAAAATGGGTAGTAATCCTCATTCAAGTGTCTTTCATTTCCACAATTTCAGGCCCATTACTATACAAGCATGGTGGCAGTATCTTTCACATCAACAGTTATGGTTCCTGAATGTTTATGTTTGCCAGCCTCCATGATAAAAATAAAAAAAAAATCCTTGAAAGTGGCATTAAAGCTCATTTAAATCTCATCTTTTACATCAACAGCCGTGCCAGGAACATATTTACGTATATAATCGTATGTTTAGATGGACCCTTTACCACAGTATAATGGATAAATGGTCAAACATTAAACCCCTTTCAAATCTCAATCCATTTCCACAATTTCAGGCCCATTACTCTACTGGTATGGTGGCAGCATCTTTCACATCAACCCTTTCCCAAACAAGACGTGGTTTTGACATCCCTAATAGAAAAGGCTTGGGAAAACATTGAAACAAAAGAAGAAACTACTGATAACCAGCAGTTTCTCCTTTTGTCTCAATATTTCCTGTACCATATTTTACACAAATTCCATCTTTTATAACTTCCATTTTGCCATTTTTGGCAGTTTTTGAAGTGGATCACCCTAAAATTTGGCTGTGTGGGAAAGGGTTAAGCCCCATTCAATTCTCTATTCAATTCCACAATTTCAGGCCCATTACTCTACTGGCATGGTGGCAGCATCTTTTACATCAACAGCCATGGTTCCTGAAACACACCATCAAGCAGGTCAGAAATTATTAGCATTAACAACTTTATGTAGTCAAAAGTGGTTGTGTCGACTCTTGTGGGCCGCTGAAAATACATTGACTTAACCTGAGTTTTGATTTAAATGCAAGCCATCAAAGTCTGAAAATTTTCAGCGGAAGTCAGGATTTGGATTAAACAACGACCTGAATGACTCTTCGGGGAGGGGGACATATATATTCAGGGCTTTTTTTTAGGATTGGGGGAAGACACATGACGCTGGTAGAAAGGGGAAAATCACATGCGGTATCCTAGTTTTGGGGAAAATTGTATAACATAGAAAAAGTACATTTGATAGGCTAAACCCATCTTATACCCACTACTGTAGACTTGAGAACAAGCAGGGCTAGTTTGTAAAGCTGTAGAAATTGTGGAAAAGCTTTCCTTGTTATTTTATTTGGGTTTTTAGTATGATTTTTGAAAATATATCTTGGGGGAAAAAATTGCATTATTTCTTTAGGGGAAGACGTTGGAAACCAGTGTCACTTTCTTAAGGGGAAAAACCCCTGATATTATAAATAATTGAAAACAGAAGTACACCTTAAATAATTATTGTGTAGTTGTTTGGTAAAATTTGAGTAACAAGCGTCGACTACAAACTTCCTTTCTTTCGTGTGTATTTTTCATGGCTTTTGCAATCATACGGCAAATCACTATAAATTTGATAGACTGATACCTGTCATATTGGAATCAGAGACTGGAACCAGTCTTTAACCTTGACAGCATAAAGCAGTCTTGCCCATCTTTCACACTTTTTTATCAAGATTACAAACCATATTGTTGGAAATTGTGTTAATGTTCTCAATTACAAAGGTTTTTTACAGCCTAGACAAAGTGACTTTGTAAATCAATTAACTAGCTGAACTGGTATTTTTGAGGTGGAATTTTCATACTGACCGGCAAAAAATCTTCGACTCATCCGAAGTTGATGATTTGTCCAACTTGACTTAAACCTCGAAATTTATATGACACAAAGAAGGGACAAAGTTTGATCTGGAATATTGACTCATCTGATGTGGAGACAAGTTTCGACTGTAATAGACAATGACTTGTCATATCTTAAAGGTCTTGTAGAAGACTAATTAAATGTTACCATAGATTAACAATGTACATGTCTTGGCATTATTTAAGGAAAATACAAATTGTAAAAGCATTGTAGGAAAAAGAAGAGTATGCTAGAATCCAGCATGCATTCAAAACTAGATCTACATGCGTATTTGAATTTGAATGTTCTCTTTCAGCCATAATTGATGAGGACATTATACGGTTTGAGAGGGTTAAGAAGAAAGGCTATGTAAGAATGCTGACAACACATGGACCACTGAATCTGGAGCTACACTGTGATATGGTAAAGTGTTTTTGTGTTTCACCCTTTATCAAACAAAACCTGCTTTTGACATCCCTGAGAGAAAGGGCTTGGGAAAACTTTGAGGCAAAAGAAGAAAATGCTGAAAATCAGCATTTTCTCCTTTTGCCTCAATATTTTCTTGGCTATATTATATACAAATTCTCTTGATTTTCAGCACCCATTTTGTTGTCTACAGCTACTTTCAAATTGGAATACTCTTTAATTTTGAGTTAGGAAAGGATTAAATAGGAGTATTGCTGAGCATTTCTTGCTGAAAGGCAAGCTATAAAGTGACCACTCGCCATCCATGAACTGTCTGTGCCCAAGTAAGTTAAAACTCCCATGGCATAATGCTTACAGTGTTGAAATGCTGCATATAAGATCCTGTCTGGAACTCAAAATTCTTCAAATGATTGCCTAAACTCCCACAAAGAAATGTAGCCAAATTTTGTAGACTTTCAGATTTAACAAGGACTTTTTAAATAAGACAAATTTTGTACAAACTCCTCCCAAACCATATGGCCTTGAGCTGTAATTTTTTTCTAGTGTGTAACCTTATCTTAGGGATATTTACCTCAAGCCATTACCGGACGACAAAAGTTTAGACTGGTCCAATTTTAAAGATATTGCAGACACCAATTTCAGTTTGATGGAATTTTAAAAATCTTGACATTTGGGTCAGAAAACATTGTGGATAATGAAGAAATTGCTTGTCACAAGTAGTTTCTTCATTTTCCACAATGTTTTTTCAAGCTGTTTTATTGGGGGCGTCAAAAAGTAACACTGGGTGGTAATTGGTAAATATATTCAACCAAAAATAGCTCTATATTGTGAGTTCCAGTAGTTTACCAAGAGAAAATCTTTTCATTTTGCAGGTACCAAAGCCATGTGAGAATTTCATCAAATTATGTAAGAGAGGGTACTATGACAACACAATATTTCACAGACTTATCAGGAATTTTATGGTCAGTATGCTTATCTTACTTTCAAGAGACATCTTTTTCTACAAATTTTCGTATGAACAAATCTTGATGTTTTGGGGCATTCAAAAAGTCTTATTAAGCTGCTGTCTGGGTTGTCTGTCTGTCAGTCTTTTTTTTTTTGATAACTGCTGCTGAACTGCTTCAGTTTCTTTTATATTTATGAAGTTCAAATTTTTATCTGTCTTTGAACTAGACAAGAGGCCCTTTTCACTTCCAAGCTCTTTGCAAGCTTGAATCATAAGCATTTCTCTAAAGCTCTTGGTTGCTGATGCTTCTACAAATGAGTTTACTTACAGAGCACCAGATAAGAGAGGATGAATTCATTCTAAATTTCTTATTTCAAATCAAAACCCTATGTTGTGGGTATTCATTTGAATCGTCTCGAGTAGACGATTCTAATGAGTACCCACAACATGGGTTTGATGTACATTTAGTGAAATATTTCGTTTTGAAAAGCCAACACTCCCTCTTATCTGTAGCTATATTATTGTATATTTCAGATACAAGGGGGTGATCCTACTGGCACAGGGACGGGTGGAGAATCAGCATGGGGAGGGACGTTTAAGGATCACTTTAAACCTAACTTATCTCATACAGGCAGAG
>CAVMGG010000945.1:42500-68495 GCA_963680895.1 Fragum sueziense | reverse complement strand
CAGTCAGTCAGTCAGTCAGTCAGTCAGTCAGTCAGTCAGTCAGTCAGTCAGTCAGTCAGTCAGTCAGTCAGTCAGTCAGTCAGTCAGTCAGTCAGTCAGTCAGTCAGTCAGTCAGTCAGTCAGTCAGTCAGTCTGCCAGTAGGTCAGCCAGTCAGTCAGTAGGTCATTCTGTCAGTCTGTGGGTCAGCCAGTCCGTCATTAGGTCATTCAGCAGTCATAAGGTCAGTCAGTCAGTCAGTCAGTCAGTCAGTCAGCTAGTCAGTCAGCTAGTCAGCTAGTTAGTCAGCTAGTCACTCAGTCTGTCAGACAGCTAGTCACTCAGTAGGTTGGTCAGTCAGTCGGTCTTACCGTCGGTCGGTCAGTCAGTCACTCAGTCTGTCAGACAGCTAGTCACTCAGTCTGTCAGACATCTACTCACTCAGTCAGTCAGTATGTCAGCCAGTCAGTCAGTCAGTAAATCAGTCAGTCAGTCACAGTCAGTGAGTCAGTCACAGTAAGTGAGTCAGTCACAGTCAGTGAGTCAGTCAGTGAGTCAGTCACAGTCAGTGAGTCAGTCTGTGAGTCAGTCAGTCATTCAGTCAGTAGGTCAGTCAGTCTGTCTCTCAGTCAGTAGGTCAGTCTGTCAGTAGGTCTTTCAGTAGGTCAGTCATTTGGTCGATCGATCAGTCAGTCAGTTAGTCAGTCTGCCAGTAGGTCAGACCAGTCAGTCAGTAGGTCATTCTGTCAGTCAGTGGGTCAGCCAGTCCGTCATTAGGTCATTCAGCAGTCACTAGGTCAGCCAATCTGTAAGTCAGTCAGTTAGTTGGTCAGTCAGCTAATCACTCAGACTGTAAGACAGCTAGTCACTCAGTCTGTCAGACAGCTAGTCACCCAGTCAGTCAGTCAGACAGCTAGTCACTCAGTCTGTCAGACAGCTAGTCACTCAGTCAGTCAGTAGGTCAGCCAGTCAGTCAGTCAGTAGGTCAACCAGTTAGCAGGTCAAGAGATCAGTCAGTCAGTCAGTAGATCAGCCAGTCAGTCAGTAGGTCAATTTGTCATTCAGTGGGTCAGTCAGTCTGTCTTTAGGTCATCAAGTCTGTCAGTCAGCCAGTCACTCAGTAGGTCAGTCAGTTGCTCAGCCTGTCATTCACTGAGCCAGTCAGTCAGTCACTGAGTCAGTCAGTCTGTCGGTGGGTGGGTCAGTCACTGAGTCAGTCAGTCTGTCGGTGGGTGGGTCGGTCTGTGGGTGGGTCGGTCTGTGGGTGGGTCAGTCGGTCGGTCGGTCGGTCGGTCGGTCGGTCGGGTCGGGTCGGGTCGGGTCGGGTCGGGTCGGGTCGGGTCGGGTCGGGTCGGGTCGGGTCGGGTCGGGTCGGGTCGGGTCGGGTCGGGTCGGGTCGGGTCGGTGGGTCGGTCGGTCGGTCGGTCGGTCGGTCGGTCGGTCGGTCGGTCGGTCGGTCGGTCGGTCGGTCGGTCGGTTGGTCGGTCGGTCGGTCAGTCAGTCAGTCAGTCAGTCAGTCAGTCAGTCAGTCAGTCAGTCAGTCAGTCAGTCAGTCAGTCAGTTAGTCAGTCAGTCAGTTAGTCAGTTAGTCAGTTAGTCAGCTACTCAGTCAGTCAGTCAGTCAGTCAGTCAGTCAGTCAGTCAGTCAGTCAGTCAGTCAGTCAGTCAGTCAGTCAGTCAGTCAGTCAGTCAGTCAGTCAGTCAGTCAGTCAGTCAGTCAGTCAGTCAGTCAGTCAGTCAGTCAGTCAGTCAGTCAGAGTGCCAGTAGGTCAGCCAGTCAGTCAGTAGGTCATTCTGTCAGTCTGTGGGTCAGCCAGTCCGTCATTAGGTCATTCAGCAGTCATAAGGTCAGTCAGTCAGTCAGTCAGTCAGTCAGCTAGTCAGTCAGCTAGTCAGCTAGTTAGTCAGCTAGTCACTCAGTCTGTCAGACAGCTAGTCACTCAGTAGGTTGGTCAGTCAGTCGGTCTTACCGTCGGTCGGTCAGTCAGTCACTCAGTCTGTCAGACAGCTAGTCACTCAGTCTGTCAGACATCTACTCACTCAGTCAGTCAGTATGTCAGCCAGTCAGTCAGTCAGTAAATCAGTCAGTCAGTCACAGTCAGTGAGTCAGTCACAGTAAGTGAGTCAGTCACAGTCAGTGAGTCAGTCAGTGAGTCAGTCACAGTCAGTGAGTCAGTCTGTGAGTCAGTCAGTCATTCAGTCAGTAGGTCAGTCAGTCTGTCTCTCAGTCAGTAGGTCAGTCTGTCAGTAGGTCTTTCAGTAGGTCAGTCATTTGGTCGATCGATCAGTCAGTCAGTTAGTCAGTCTGCCAGTAGGTCAGCCAGTCAGTCAGTAGGTCATTCTGTCAGTCAGTGGGTCAGCCAGTCCGTCATTAGGTCATTCAGCAGTCACTAGGTCAGCCAATCTGTAAGTCAGTCAGTTAGTTGGTCAGTCAGCTAATCACTCAGACTGTAAGACAGCTAGTCACTCAGTCTGTCAGACAGCTAGTCACCCAGTCAGTCAGTCAGACAGCTAGTCACTCAGTCTGTCAGACAGCTAGTCACTCAGTCAGTCAGTAGGTCAGCCAGTCAGTCAGTCAGTAGGTCAACCAGTTAGCAGGTCAAGAGATCAGTCAGTCAGTCAGTAGATCAGCCAGTCAATCAGTAGGTCAATTTGTCATTCAGTGGGTCAGTCAGTCTGTCTTTAGGTCATCAAGTCTGTCAGTCAGCCAGTCACTCAGTAGGTCAGTCAGTTGCTCAGCCTGTCATTCACTGAGCCAGTCAGTCACTGAGTCAGTCAGTCTGTCGGTGGGTGGGTCAGTCACTGAGTCAGTCAGTCTGTCGGTGGGTGGGTCGGTCTGTGGGTGGGTCGGTCTGTGGGTGGGTCAGTCGGTCGGTCGGTCGGTCGGTCGGTCGGTCGGTCGGTCGGTCGGGTCGGGTCGGGTCGGGTCGGGTCGGGTCGGGTCGGGTCGGGTCGGGTCGGGTCGGGTCGGGTCGGGTCGGGTCGGGTCGGGTCGGGTCGGGTCGGGTCGGTCGGTCGGTCGGTCGGTCGGTCGGTCGGTCGGTCGGTCGGTCGGTCGGTCGGTCGGTCGGTCGGTCGGTCAGTCAGTCAGTCAGTCAGTCAGTCAGTCAGTCAGTCAGTCAGTTAGTCAGTCAGTCAGTCAGTCAGTTAGTCAGTTAGTCAGCTACTCAGTCAGTCAGTCAGTCAGTCAGTCAGTCAGTCAGTCAGTCAGTCAGTCAGTCAGTCAGTCAGTCAGTCAGTCAGTCAGTCAGTCAGTCAGTCAGTCAGTCAGTCAGTCAGTCAGTCAGTCTGCCAGTAGGTCAGCCAGTCAGTCAGTAGGTCATTCTGTCAGTCTGTGGGTCAGCCAGTCCGTCATTAGGTCATTCAGCAGTCATAAGGTCAGTCAGTCAGTCAGTCAGTCAGTCAGCTAGTCAGTCAGCTAGTCAGCTAGTTAGTCAGCTAGTCACTCAGTCTGTCAGACAGCTAGTCACTCAGTAGGTTGGTCAGTCAGTCGGTCTTACCGTCGGTCGGTCAGTCAGTCACTCAGTCTGTCAGACAGCTAGTCACTCAGTCTGTCAGACATCTACTCACTCAGTCAGTCAGTATGTCAGCCAGTCAGTCAGTCAGTAAATCAGTCAGTCAGTCACAGTCAGTGAGTCAGTCACAGTAAGTGAGTCAGTCACAGTCAGTGAGTCAGTCAGTGAGTCAGTCACAGTCAGTGAGTCAGTCTGTGAGTCAGTCAGTCATTCAGTCAGTAGGTCAGTCAGTCTGTCTCTCAGTCAGTAGGTCAGTCTGTCAGTAGGTCTTTCAGTAGGTCAGTCATTTGGTCGATCGATCAGTCAGTCAGTTAGTCAGTCTGCCAGTAGGTCAGCCAGTCAGTCAGTAGGTCATTCTGTCAGTCAGTGGGTCAGCCAGTCCGTCATTAGGTCATTCAGCAGTCACTAGGTCAGCCAATCTGTAAGTCAGTCAGTTAGTTGGTCAGTCAGCTAATCACTCAGACTGTAAGACAGCTAGTCACTCAGTCTGTCAGACAGCTAGTCACCCAGTCAGTCAGTCAGACAGCTAGTCACTCAGTCTGTCAGACAGCTAGTCACTCAGTCAGTCAGTAGGTCAGCCAGTCAGTCAGTCAGTAGGTCAACCAGTTAGCAGGTCAAGAGATCAGTCAGTCAGTCAGTAGATCAGCCAGTCAGTCAGTAGGTCAATTTGTCATTCAGTGGGTCAGTCAGTCTGTCTTTAGGTCATCAAGTCTGTCAGTCAGCCAGTCACTCAGTAGGTCAGTCAGTTGCTCAGCCTGTCATTCACTGACCCAGTCAGTCAGTCACTGAGTCAGTCAGTCTGTCGGTGGGTGGGTCAGTCACTGAGTCAGTCAGTCTGTCGGTGGGTGGGTCGGTCTGTGGGTGGGTCGGTCTGTGGGTGGGTCAGTCGGTCGGTCGGTCGGTCGGTCGGTCGGTCGGTCGGTCGGGTCGGGTCGGGTCGGGTCGGGTCGGGTCGGGTCGGGTCGGGTCGGGTCGGGTCGGGTCGGGTCGGGTCGGGTCGGGTCGGGTCGGTCGGTCGGTCGGTCGGTCGGTCGGTCGGTCGGTCGGTCGGTCGGTCGGTCGGTCGGTCGGTCGGTCGGTCGGTCGGTCGGTCGGTCGGTCGGTCGGTCAGTCAGTCAGTCAGTCAGTCAGTCAGTCAGTCAGTCAGTCAGTCAGTTAGTCAGTCAGTCAGTCAGTCAGTTAGTCAGTTAGTCAGCTACTCAGTCAGTCAGTCAGTCAGTCAGTCAGTCAGTCAGTCAGTCAGTCAGTCAGTCAGTCAGTCAGTCAGTCAGTCAGTCAGTCAGTCAGTCAGTCAGTCAGTCAGTCAGTCAGTCAGTCAGTCAGTCAGTCAGTCAGTCAGTCAGTCAGTCAGTCAGTCAGTCAGTCAGTCAGTCAGTCAGTCAGTCAGTCTGCCAGTAGGTCAGCCAGTCAGTCAGTAGGTCATTCTGTCAGTCTGTGGGTCAGCCAGTCCGTCATTAGGTCATTCAGCAGTCATAAGGTCAGTCAGTCAGTCAGTCAGTCAGTCAGTCAGCTAGTCAGTCAGCTAGTCAGCTAGTTAGTCAGCTAGTCACTCAGTCTGTCAGACAGCTAGTCACTCAGTAGGTTGGTCAGTCAGTCGGTCTTACCGTCGGTCGGTCAGTCAGTCACTCAGTCTGTCAGACAGCTAGTCACTCAGTCTGTCAGACATCTACTCACTCAGTCAGTCAGTATGTCAGCCAGTCAGTCAGTCAGTAAATCAGTCAGTCAGTCACAGTCAGTGAGTCAGTCACAGTAAGTGAGTCAGTCACAGTCAGTGAGTCAGTCAGTGAGTCAGTCACAGTCAGTGAGTCAGTCTGTGAGTCAGTCAGTCATTCAGTCAGTAGGTCAGTCAGTCTGTCTCTCAGTCAGTAGGTCAGTCTGTCAGTAGGTCTTTCAGTAGGTCAGTCATTTGGTCGATCGATCAGTCAGTCAGTTAGTCAGTCTGCCAGTAGGTCAGCCAGTCAGTCAGTAGGTCATTCTGTCAGTCAGTGGGTCAGCCAGTCCGTCATTAGGTCATTCAGCAGTCACTAGGTCAGCCAATCTGTAAGTCAGTCAGTTAGTTGGTCAGTCAGCTAATCACTCAGACTGTAAGACAGCTAGTCACTCAGTCTGTCAGACAGCTAGTCACCCAGTCAGTCAGTCAGACAGCTAGTTACTCACTCTGTCAGACAGCTAGTCACTCAGTCAGTCAGTAGATCAGCCAGTCAGTCAGTCAGTAGGTCAACCAGTTAGCAGGTCAAGAGATCAGTCAGTCAGTCAGTAGATCAGCCAGTCAGTCAGTAGGTCAATTTGTCATTCAGTGGTTCAGTCAGTCTGTCTTTAGGTCATCAAGTCTGTCAGTCAGCCAGTCACTCAGTAGGTCAGTCAGTTGCTCAGCCTGTCATTCACTGAGCCAGTCAGTCAGTCACTGAGTCAGTCAGTCTGTCGGTGGGTGGGTCAGTCACTGAGTCAGTCAGTCTGTCGGTGGGTGGGTCGGTCTGTGGGTGGGTCGGTCTGTGGGTGGGTCAGTCGGTCGGTCGGTCGGTCGGTCGGTCGGTCGGTCGGTCGGTCGGGTCGGGTCGGGTCGGGTCGGGACGGGTCGGGTCGGGTCTGGTCGGGTCGGGTCGGGTCGGGTCGGGTCGGGTCGGGTCGGGTCGGGTCGGGTCGGGTCGGGTCGGGTCGGGTCGGTCGGTCGGTCGGTCGGTCGGTCGGTCGGTCGGTCGGTCGGTCGGTCGGTCGGTCGGTCGGTCGGTCGGTCGGTCGGTCGGTCGGTCGGTCAGTCAGTCAGTCAGTCAGTCAGTCAGTCAGTCAGTCAGTCAGTCAGTCAGTTAGTCAGTCAGTCAGTCAGTCAGTTAGTCAGTTAGTCAGCTACTCAGTCAGTCAGTCAGTCAGTCAGTCAGTCAGTCAGTCAGTCAGTCAGTCAGTCAGTCAGTCAGTCAGTCAGTCAGTCAGTCAGTCAGTCAGTCAGTCAGTAGGTCAGCCAGTCAGTCAGTAGGTCATTCTGTCAGTCTGTGGGTCAGCCAGTCCGTCATTAGGTCATTCAGCAGTCATAAGGTCAGTCAGTCAGTCAGTCAGTCAGTCAGCTAGTCAGTCAGCTAGTCAGCTAGTTAGTCAGCTAGTCACTCAGTCTGTCAGACAGCTAGTCACTCAGTAGGTTGGTCAGTCAGTCGGTCTTACCGTCGGTCGGTCAGTCAGTCACTCAGTCTGTCAGACAGCTAGTCACTCAGTCTGTCAGACATCTACTCACTCAGTCAGTCAGTATGTCAGCCAGTCAGTCAGTCAGTAAATCAGTCAGTCAGTCACAGTCAGTGAGTCAGTCACAGTAAGTGAGTCAGTCACAGTCAGTGAGTCAGTCAGTGAGTCAGTCACAGTCAGTGAGTCAGTCTGTGAGTCAGTCAGTCATTCAGTCAGTAGGTCAGTCAGTCTGTCTCTCAGTCAGTAGGTCAGTCTGTCAGTAGGTCTTTCAGTAGGTCAGTCATTTGGTCGATCGATCAGTCAGTCAGTTAGTCAGTCTGCCAGTAGGTCAGCCAGTCAGTCAGTAGGTCATTCTGTCAGTCAGTGGGTCAGCCAGTCCGTCATTAGGTCATTCAGCAGTCACTAGGTCAGCCAATCTGTAAGTTAGTCAGTTAGTTGGTCAGTCAGCTAATCACTCAGACTGTAAGACAGCTAGTCACTCAGTCTGTCAGACAGCTAGTCACCCAGTCAGTCAGTCAGACAGCTAGTCACTCAGTCTGTCAGACAGCTAGTCACTCAGTCAGTCAGTAGGTCAGCCAGTCAGTCAGTCAGTAGGTCAACCAGTTAGCAGGTCAAGAGATCAGTCAGTCAGTCAGTAGATCAGCCAGTCAGTCAGTAGGTCAATTTGTCATTCAGTGGGTCAGTCAGTCTGTCTTTAGGTCATCAAGTCTGTCAGTCAGCCAGTCACTCAGTAGGTCAGTCAGTTGCTCAGCCTGTCATTCACTGAGCCAGTCAGTCAGTCACTGAGTCAGTCAGTCTGTCGGTGGGTGGGTCAGTCACTGAGTCAGTCAGTCTGTCGGTGGGTGGGTCGGTCTGTGGGTGGGTCGGTCTGTGGGTGGGTCAGTCGGTCGGTCGGTCGGTCGGTCGGTCGGTCGTCGGTCGGTCGGTCGGTCGGTCGGTCGGGTCGGGTCGGGTCGGGTCGGGTCGGGTCGGGTCGGGTCGGGTCGGGTCGGGTCGGGTCGGGTCGGTCGGTCGGTCGGTCGGTCGGTCGGTCGGTCGGTCGGTCGGTCGGTCGGTCGGTCGGTCGGTCGGTCGGTCGGTCGGTCGGTCGGTCAGTCAGTCAGTCAGTCAGTCAGTCAGTCAGTCAGTCAGTCAGTTAGTCAGTCAGTCAGTCAGTCAGTTAGTCAGTTAGTCAGCTACTCAGTCAGTCAGTCAGTCAGTCAGTCAGTCAGTCAGTCAGTCAGTCAGACAGTCAGTCAGTCAGTCAGTCAGTCAGTCAGTCAGTCAGTCAGTCAGTCAGTCAGTCAGTCAGTCAGTCATTCAGTCAGTCAGTCAGTCAGTCAGTCAGTCAGTCAGTCAGTCAGTCAGTCAGTCTGCCAGTAGGTCAGCCAGTCAGTCAGTCAGTAGGTCAACCAGTTAGCAGGTCAAGAGATCAGTCAGTCAGTCAGTAGATCAGCCAGTCAGTCAGTAGGTCAATTTATCATTCAGTGGGTCAGTCAGTCTGTCTTTAGGTCATCAAGTTTTTCAGTCAGCCAGTCACTCAGTAGGTCAGTCAGTTGCTCAGCCTGTCATTCACTGAGCCAGTCAGTCAGTCACTGAGTCAGTCAGTCTGTCGGTGGGTGGGTCAGTCACTGAGTCAGTCAGTCTGTCGGTGGGTGGGTCGGTCTGTGGGTGGGTCGGTCTGTGGGTGGGTCAGTCGGTCGGTCGGTCGGTCGGTCGGTCGGTCGGTCAGTCGGTCGGTCGGTCGGTCGGTCGGTCGGTCGGTCGGTCGGGTCGGGTCGGGTCGGGTCGGGTCGGGTCGGGTCGGGTCGGGTCGGGTCGGGTCGGGTCGGGTCGGGTCGGGTCGGGTCGGTCGGTCGGTCGGTCGGTCGGTCGGTCGGTCGGTCGGTCGGTCGGTCGGTCGGTCGGTCGGTCGGTCGGTCGGTCGGTCGGTCAGTCAGTCAGTCAGTCAGTCAGTCAGTCAGTCAGTCAGTCAGTCAGTCAGTTAGTCAGTCAGTCAGTCAGTCAGTTAGTCAGTTAGTCAGCTACTCAGTCAGTCAGTCAGTCAGTCAGTCAGTCAGTCAGTCAGTCAGTCAGTCAGTCAGTCAGTCAGTCAGTCAGTCAGTCAGTCAGTCAGTCAGTCAGTCAGTCAGTCAGTCAGTCAGTCAGTCAGTCAGTCAGTCAGTCAGTCAGTCAGTCAGTCAGTCAGTCAGTCAGTCAGTCTGCCAGTAGGTCAGCCAGTCAGTCAGTAGGTCATTCTGTCAGTCTGTGGGTCAGCCAGTCCGTCATTAGGTCATTCAGCAGTCATAAGGTCAGTCAGTCAGTCAGTCAGTCAGTCAGCTAGTCAGTCAGCTAGTCAGCTAGTTAGTCAGCTAGTCACTCAGTCTGTCAGACAGCTAGTCACTCAGTAGGTTGGTCAGTCAGTCGGTCTTACCGTCGGTCGGTCAGTCAGTCACTCAGTCTGTCAGACAGCTAGTCACTCAGTCTGTCAGACATCTACTCACTCAGTCAGTCAGTATGTCAGCCAGTCAGTCAGTCAGTAAATCAGTCAGTCAGTCACAGTCAGTGAGTCAGTCACAGTAAGTGAGTCAGTCACAGTCAGTGAGTCAGTCAGTGAGTCAGTCACAGTCAGTGAGTCAGTCTGTGAGTCAGTCAGTCATTCAGTCAGTAGGTCAGTCAGTCTGTCTCTCAGTCAGTAGGTCAGTCTGTCAGTAGGTCTTTCAGTAGGTCAGTCATTTGGTCGATCGATCAGTCAGTCAGTTAGTCAGTCTGCCAGTAGGTCAGCCAGTCAGTCAGTAGGTCATTCTGTCAGTCAGTGGGTCAGCCAGTCCGTCATTAGGTCATTCAGCAGTCACTAGGTCAGCCAATCTGTAAGTCAGTCAGTTAGTTGGTCAGTCAGCTAATCACTCAGACTGTAAGACAGCTAGTCACTCAGTCTGTCAGACAGCTAGTCACCCAGTCAGTCAGTCAGACAGCTAGTCACTCAGTCTGTCAGACAGCTAGTCACTCAGTCAGTCAGTAGGTCAGCCAGTCAGTCAGTCAGTAGGTCAACCAGTTAGCAGGTCAAGAGATCAGTCAGTCAGTCAGTAGATCAGCCAGTCAGTCAGTAGGTCAATTTGTCATTCAGTGGGTCAGTCAGTCTGTCTTTAGGTCATCAAGTCTGTCAGTCAGCCAGTCACTCAGTAGGTCAGTCAGTTGCTCAGCCTGTCATTCACTGAGCCAGTCAGTCAGTCACTGAGTCAGTCAGTCTGTCGGTGGGTGGGTCAGTCACTGAGTCAGTCAGTCTGTCGGTGGGTGGGTCGGTCTGTGGGTGGGTCGGTCTGTGGGTGGGTCAGTCGGTCGGTCGGTCGGTCGGTCAGTCGGTCGGTCGGTCGGTCGGTCGGGTCGGGTCGGGTCGGGTCGGGTCGCGTCGGTCGGTCGGTCGGTCAGTCAGTCAGTCAGTCAGTCAGTCAGTCAGTCAGTCAGTCAGTCAGTCAGTTAGTCAGTCAGTCAGTCAGTCAGTTAGTCAGTTAGTCAGCTACTCAGTCAGTCAGTCAGTCAGTCAGTCAGTCAGTCAGTCAGTCAGTCAGTCAGTCAGTCAGTCAGTCAGTCAGTCAGTCAGTCAGTCAGTCAGTCAGTCAGTCAGTCAGTCAGTCAGTCAGTCAGTCAGTCAGTCAGTCAGTCAGTCAGTCAGTCAGTCAGTCAGTCAGTCAGTCAGTCAGTCAGTCAGTCAGTCAGTCTGCCAGTAGGTCAGCCAGTCAGTCAGTAGGTCATTCTGTCAGTCTGTGGGTCAGCCAGTCCGTCATTAGGTCATTCAGCAGTCATAAGGTCAGTCAGTCAGTCAGTCAGTCAGTCAGCTAGTCAGTCAGCTAGTCAGCTAGTTAGTCAGCTAGTCACTCAGTCTGTCAGACAGCTAGTCACTCAGTAGGTTGGTCAGTCAGTCGGTCTTACCGTCGGTCGGTCAGTCAGTCACTCAGTCTGTCAGACAGCTAGTCACTCAGTCTGTCAGACATCTACTCACTCAGTCAGTCAGTATGTCAGCCAGTCAGTCAGTCAGTAAATCAGTCAGTCAGTCACAGTCAGTGAGTCAGTCACAGTAAGTGAGTCAGTCACAGTCAGTGAGTCAGTCAGTGAGTCAGTCACAGTCAGTGAGTCAGTCTGTGAGTCAGTCAGTCATTCAGTCAGTAGGTCAGTCAGTCTGTCTCTCAGTCAGTAGGTCAGTCTGTCAGTAGGTCTTTCAGTAGGTCAGTCATTTGGTCGATCGATCAGTCAGTCAGTTAGTCAGTCTGCCAGTAGGTCAGCCAGTCAGTCAGTAGGTCATTCTGTCAGTCAGTGGGTCAGCCAGTCCGTCATTAGGTCATTCAGCAGTCACTAGGTCAGCCAATCTGTAAGTCAGTCAGTTAGTTGGTCAGTCAGCTAATCACTCAGACTGTAAGACAGCTAGTCACTCAGTCTGTCAGACAGCTAGTCACCCAGTCAGTCAGTCAGACAGCTAGTCACTCAGTCTGTCAGACAGCTAGTCACTCAGTCAGTCAGTAGGTCAGCCAGTCAGTCAGTCAGTAGGTCAACCAGTTAGCAGGTCAAGAGATCAGTCAGTCAGTCAGTAGATCAGCCAGTCAGTCAGTAGGTCAATTTGTCATTCAGTGGGTCAGTCAGTCTGTCTTTAGGTCATCAAGTCTGTCAGTCAGCCAGTCACTCAGTAGGTCAGTCAGTTGCTCAGCCTGTCATTCACTGAGCCAGTCAGTCAGTCACTGAGTCAGTCAGTCTGTCGGTGGGTGGGTCAGTCACTGAGTCAGTCAGTCTGTCGGTGGGTGGGTCGGTCTGTGGGTGGGTCGGTCTGTGGGTGGGTCAGTCGGTCGGTCGGTCGGTCGGTCGGTCGGTCGGTCGGTCGGTCGGTCGGGTCGGGTCGGGTCGGGTCGGGTCGGGTCGGGTCGGGTCGGGTCGGGTCGGGTCGGGTCGGGTCGGGTCGGGTCGGGTCGGTCGGTCGGTCGGTCGGTCGGTCGGTCGGTCGGTCGGTCTGTCGGTCGGTCGGTCGGTCGGTCGGTCAGTCAGTCAGTCAGTCAGTCAGTCAGTCAGTCAGTCAGTCAGTCAGTCAGTCAGTTAGTCAGTCAGTCAGTCAGTCAGTTAGTCAGTTAGTCAGCTACTCAGTCAGTCAGTCAGTCAGTCAGTCAGTCAGTCAGTCAGTCAGTCAGTCAGTCAGTCAGTCAGTCAGTCAGTCAGTCAGTCAGTCAGTCAGTCAGTCAGTCAGTCAGTCAGTCAGTCAGTCAGTCAGTCAGTCAGTCAGTCTGCCAGTAGGTCAGCCAGTCAGTCAGTAGGTCATTCTGTCAGTCTGTGGGTCAGCCAGTCCGTCATTAGGTCATTCAGCAGTCATAAGGTCAGTCAGTCAGTCAGTCAGTCAGTCAGCTAGTCAGTCAGCTAGTCAGCTAGTTAGTCAGCTAGTCACTCAGTCTGTCAGACAGCTAGTCACTCAGTAGGTTGGTCAGTCAGTCGGTCTTACCGTCGGTCGGTCAGTCAGTCACTCAGTCTGTCAGACAGCTAGTCACTCAGTCTGTCAGACATCTACTCACTCAGTCAGTCAGTATGTCAGCCAGTCAGTCAGTCAGTAAATCAGTCAGTCAGTCACAGTCAGTGAGTCAGTCACAGTAAGTGAGTCAGTCACAGTCAGTGAGTCAGTCAGTGAGTCAGTCACAGTCAGTGAGTCAGTCTGTGAGTCAGTCAGTCATTCAGTCAGTAGGTCAGTCAGTCTGTCTCTCAGTCAGTAGGTCAGACTGTCAGTAGGTCTTTCAGTAGGTCAGTCATTTGGTCGATCGATCAGTCAGTCAGTTAGTCAGTCTGCCAGTAGGTCAGCCAGTCAGTCAGTAGGTCATTCTGTCAGTCAGTGGGTCAGCCAGTCCGTCATTAGGTCATTCAGCAGTCACTAGGTCAGCCAATCTGTAAGTCAGTCAGTTAGTTGGTCAGTCAGCTAATCACTCAGACTGTAAGACAGCTAGTCACTCAGTCTGTCAGACAGCTAGTCACCCAGTCAGTCAGTCAGACAGCTAGTCACTCAGTCTGTCAGACAGCTAGTCACTCAGTCAGTCAGTAGGTCAGCCAGTCAGTCAGTCAGTAGGTCAACCAGTTAGCAGGTCAAGAGATCAGTCAGTCAGTCAGTAGATCAGCCAGTCAGTCAGTAGGTCAATTTGTCATTCAGTGGGTCAGTCAGTCTGTCTTTAGGTCATCAAGTCTGTCAGTCAGCCAGTCACTCAGTAGGTCAGTCAGTTGCTCAGCCTGTCATTCACTGAGCCAGTCAGTCAGTCACTGAGTCAGTCAGTCTGTCGGTGGGTGGGTCAGTCACTGAGTCAGTCAGTCTGTCGGTGGGTGGGTCGGTCTGTGGGTGGGTCGGTCTGTGGGTGGGTCAGTCGGTCGGTCGGTCGGTCGGTCGGTCGGTCGGTCGGTCGGTCGGGTCGGGTCGGGTCGGGTCGGGTCGGGTCGGGTCGGGTCGGGTCGGGTCGGGTCGGGTCGGGTCGGGTCGGGTCGGGTCGGGTCGGGTCGGGTCGGGTCGGGTCGGTCGGTCGGTCGGTCGGTCGGTCGGTCGGTCGGTCGGTCGGTCGGTCGGTCGGTCGGTCGGTCGGTCGGTCGGTCAGTCAGTCAGTCAGTCAGTCAGTCAGTCAGTCAGTCAGTCAGTCAGTCAGTCAGTCAGTTAGTCAGTCAGTCAGTCAGTCAGTTAGTCAGTTAGTCAGCTACTCAGTCAGTCAGTCAGTCAGTCAGTCAGTCAGTCAGTCAGTCAGTCAGTCAGTCAGTCAGTCAGTCAGTCAGTCAGTCAGTCAGTCAGTCAGTCAGTCAGTCAGTCAGTCAGTCAGTCAGTCAGTCAGTCAGTCAGTCAGTCAGTCAGTCAGTCAGTCAGTCAGTCAGTCTGCCAGTAGGTCAGCCAGTCAGTCAGTAGGTCATTCTGTCAGTCTGTGGGTCAGCCAGTCCGTCATTAGGTCATTCAGCAGTCATAAGGTCAGTCAGTCAGTCAGTCAGTCAGTCAGCTAGTCAGTCAGCTAGTCAGCTAGTTAGTCAGCTAGTCACTCAGTCTGTCAGACAGCTAGTCACTCAGTAGGTTGGTCAGTCAGTCGGTCTTACCGTCGGTCGGTCAGTCAGTCACTCAGTCTGTCAGACAGCTAGTCACTCAGTCTGTCAGACATCTACTCACTCAGTCAGTCAGTATGTCAGCCAGTCAGTCAGTCAGTAAATCAGTCAGTCAGTCACAGTCAGTGAGTCAGTCACAGTAAGTGAGTCAGTCACAGTCAGTGAGTCAGTCAGTGAGTCAGTCACAGTCAGTGAGTCAGTCTGTGAGTCAGTCAGTCATTCAGTCAGTAGGTCAGTCAGTCTGTCTCTCAGTCAGTAGGTCAGTCTGTCAGTAGGTCTTTCAGTAGGTCAGTCATTTGGTCGATCGATCAGTCAGTCAGTTAGTCAGTCTGCCAGTAGGTCAGCCAGTCAGTCAGTAGGTCATTCTGTCAGTCAGTGGGTCAGCCAGTCCGTCATTAGGTCATTCAGCAGTCACTAGGTCAGCCAATCTGTAAGTCAGTCAGTTAGTTGGTCAGTCAGCTAATCACTCAGACTGTAAGACAGCTAGTCACTCAGTCTGTCAGACAGCTAGTCACCCAGTCAGTCAGTCAGACAGCTAGTCACTCAGTCTGTCAGACAGCTAGTCACTCAGTCAGTCAGTAGGTCAGCCAGTCAGTCAGTCAGTAGGTCAACCAGTTAGCAGGTCAAGAGATCAGTCAGTCAGTCAGTAGATCAGCCAGTCAGTCAGTAGGTCAATTTGTCATTCAGTGGGTCAGTCAGTCTGTCTTTAGGTCATCAAGTCTGTCAGTCAGCCAGTCACTCAGTAGGTCAGTCAGTTGCTCAGCCTGTCATTCACTGAGCCAGTCAGTCAGTCACTGAGTCAGTCAGTCTGTCGGTGGGTGGGTCAGTCACTGAGTCAGTCAGTCTGTCGGTGGGTGGGTCGGTCTGTGGGTGGGTCGGTCTGTGGGTGGGTCAGTCGGTCGGTCGGTCGGTCGGTCGGTCGGTCGGTCGGTCGGGTCAGGCCGGGTCGGGTCGGGTCGGGTCGGGTCGGGTCGGGTCGGGTCGGGTCGGGTCGGGTCGCGTCGGTCGGTCGGTCGGTCGGTCGGTCGGTCGGTCGGTCGGTCGGTCGGTCGGTCGGTCGGTCGGTCGGTCGGTCAGTCAGTCAGTCAGTCAGTCAGTCAGTCAGTCAGTCAGTCAGTCAGTTAGTCAGTCAGTCAGTCAGTCAGTTAGTCAGTTAGTCAGCTACTCAGTCAGTCAGTCAGTCAGTCAGTCAGTCAGTCAGTCAGTCAGTCAGTCAGTCAGTCAGTCAGTCAGTCAGTCAGTCAGTCAGTCAGTCAGTCAGTCAGTCAGTCAGTCAGTCAGTCAGTCAGTCAGTCAGTCAGTCAGTCAGTCAGTCAGTCAGTCAGTCAGTCAGTCAGTCAGTCAGTCAGTCAGTCTGCCAGTAGGTCAGCCAGTCAGTCAGTAGGTCATTCTGTCAGTCTGTGGGTCAGCCAGTCCGTCATTAGGTCATTCAGCAGTCATAAGGTCAGTCAGTCAGTCAGTCAGTCAGTCAGCTAGTCAGTCAGCTAGTCAGCTAGTTAGTCAGCTAGTCACTCAGTCTGTCAGACAGCTAGTCACTCAGTAGGTTGGTCAGTCAGTCGGTCTTACCGTCGGTCGGTCAGTCAGTCACTCAGTCTGTCAGACAGCTAGTCACTCAGTCTGTCAGACATCTACTCACTCAGTCAGTCAGTATGTCAGCCAGTCAGTCAGTCAGTAAATCAGTCAGTCAGTCACAGTCAGTGAGTCAGTCACAGTAAGTGAGTCAGTCACAGTCAGTGAGTCAGTCAGTGAGTCAGTCACAGTCAGTGAGTCAGTCTGTGAGTCAGTCAGTCATTCAGTCAGTAGGTCAGTCAGTCTGTCTCTCAGTCAGTAGGTCAGTCTGTCAGTAGGTCTTTCAGTAGGTCAGTCATTTGGTCGATCGATCAGTCAGTCAGTTAGTCAGTCTGCCAGTAGGTCAGCCAGTCAGTCAGTAGGTCATTCTGTCAGTCAGTGGGTCAGCCAGTCCGTCATTAGGTCATTCAGCAGTCACTAGGTCAGCCAATCTGTAAGTCAGTCAGTTAGTTGGTCAGTCAGCTAATCACTCAGACTGTAAGACAGCTAGTCACTCAGTCTGTCAGACAGCTAGTCACCCAGTCAGTCAGTCAGACAGCTAGTCACTCAGTCTGTCAGACAGCTAGTCACTCAGTCAGTCAGTAGGTCAGCCAGTCAGTCAGTCAGTAGGTCAACCAGTTAGCAGGTCAAGAGATCAGTCAGTCAGTCAGTAGATCAGCCAGTCAGTCAGTAGGTCAATTTGTCATTCAGTGGGTCAGTCAGTCTGTCTTTAGGTCATCAAGTCTGTCAGTCAGCCAGTCACTCAGTAGGTCAGTCAGTTGTTCAGCCTGTCATTCACTGAGCCAGTCATTCAGTCACTGAGTCAGTCAGTCTGTCGGTGGGTGGGTCAGTCACTGAGTCAGTCAGTCTGTCGGTGGGTGGGTCGGTCTGTGGGTGGGTCGGTCTGTGGGTGGGTCAGTCGGTCGGTCGGTCGGTCGGTCGGTCGGTCGGTCGGGTCGGGTCGGGTCGGGTCGGGTCGGGTCGGGTCGGGTCGGGTCGGGTCGGGTCGGGTCGGGTCGGGTCGGGTCGGTCGGTCGGTCGGTCGGTCGGTCGGTCGGTCGGTCGGTCAGTCAGTCAGTCAGTCAGTCAGTCAGTCAGTCAGTCAGTCAGTTAGTCAGTCAGTCAGTTAGTCAGTTAGTCAGTTAGTCAGCTACTCAGTCAGTCAGTCAGTCAGTCAGTCAGTCAGTCAGTCAGTCAGTCAGTCAGTCAGTCAGTCAGTCAGTCAGTCAGTCAGTCAGTCAGTCAGTCAGTCAGTCAGTCAGTCAGTCAGTCAGTCAGTCAGTCAGTCAGTCAGTCAGTCTGCCAGTAGGTCAGCCAGTCAGTCAGTAGGTCATTCTGTCAGTCAGTGGGTCAGCCAGTCCGTCATTAGGTCATTCAGCAGTCACTAGGTCAGCCAATCTGTAAGTCAGTCAGTTAGTTGGTCAGTCAGCTAATCACTCAGACTGTAAGACAGCTAGTCACTCAGTCTGTCAGACAGCTAGTCACCCAGTCAGTCAGTCAGACAGCTAGTCACTCAGTCTGTCAGACAGCTAGTCACTCAGTCAGTCAGTAGATCAGCCAGTCAGTCAGTAGGTCAATTTGTCATTCAGTGGGTCAGTCAGTCTGTCTTTAGGTCATCAAGTCTGTCAGTCAGCCAGTCACTCAGTAGGTCAGTCAGTTGCTCAGCCTGTCATTCACTGAGCCAGTCAGTCAGTCACTGAGTCAGTCAGTCTGTCGGTGGGTGGGTCAGTCACTGAGTCAGTCAGTCTGTCGGTGGGTGGGTCGGTCTGTGGGTGGGTCGGTCTGTGGGTGGGTCAGTCGGTCGGTCGGTCGGTCGGTCGGTCAGTCGGTCGGTCGGTCGGTCGGTCGGGTCGGTTCGGGTCGGGTCGGGTCGGGACGGGTCGGGTCGGGTCGGGTCGGGTCGGGTCGGGTCGGGTCGGGTCGGTCGGTCGGTCGGTCGGTCGGTCGGTCGGTCGGTCGGTCGGTCGGTCGGTCGGTCGGTCGGTCGGTCGGTCAGTCAGTCAGTCAGTCAGTCAGTCAGTCAGTCAGTCAGTCAGTCAGTCAGTCAGTCAGTCAGTTAGTCAGTCAGTCAGTCAGTCAGTTAGTCAGTTAGTCAGCTACTCAGTCAGTCAGTCAGTCAGTCAGTCAGTCAGTCAGTCAGTCAGTCAGTCAGTCAGTCAGTCAGTCAGTCAGTCAGTCAGTCAGTCAGTCAGTCAGTCAGTCAGTCAGTCAGTCAGTCAGTCAGTCAGTCAGTCAGTCAGTCAGTCAGTCAGTCAGTCTGCCAGTAGGTCAGCCAGTCAGTCAGTAGGTCATTCTGTCAGTCTGTGGGTCAGCCAGTCCGTCATTAGGTCATTCAGCAGTCATAAGGTCAGTCAGTCAGTCAGTCAGTCAGTCAGCTAGTCAGTCAGCTAGTCAGCTAGTTAGTCAGCTAGTCACTCAGTCTGTCAGACAGCTAGTCACTCAGTAGGTTGGTCAGTCAGTCGGTCTTACCGTCGGTCGGTCAGTCAGTCACTCAGTCTGTCAGACAGCTAGTCACTCAGTCTGTCAGACATCTACTCACTCAGTCAGTCAGTATGTCAGCCAGTCAGTCAGTCAGTAAATCAGTCAGTCAGTCACAGTCAGTGAGTCAGTCACAGTAAGTGAGTCAGTCACAGTCAGTGAGTCAGTCAGTGAGTCAGTCACAGTCAGTGAGTCAGTCTGTGAGTCAGTCAGTCATTCAGTCAGTAGGTCAGTCAGTCTGTCTCTCAGTCAGTAGGTCAGTCTGTCAGTAGGTCTTTCAGTAGGTCAGTCATTTGGTCGATCGATCAGTCAGTCAGTTAGTCAGTCTGCCAGTAGGTCAGCCAGTCAGTCAGTAGGTCATTCTGTCAGTCAGTGGGTCAGCCAGTCCGTCATTAGGTCATTCAGCAGTCACTAGGTCAGCCAATCTGTAAGTCAGTCAGTTAGTTGGTCAGTCAGCTAATCACTCAGACTGTAAGACAGCTAGTCACTCAGTCTGTCAGACAGCTAGTCACCCAGTCAGTCAGTCAGACAGCTAGTCACTCAGTCTGTCAGACAGCTAGTCACTCAGTCAGTCAGTAGGTCAGCCAGTCAGTCAGTCAGTAGGTCAACCAGTTAGCAGGTCAAGAGATCAGTCAGTCAGTCAGTAGATCAGCCAGTCAGTCAGTAGGTCAATTTGTCATTCAGTGGGTCAGTCAGTCTGTCTTTAGGTCATCAAGTCTGTCAGTCAGCCAGTCACTCAGTAGGTCAGTCAGTTGCTCAGCCTGTCATTCACTGAGCCAGTCAGTCAGTCACTGAGTCAGTCAGTCTGTCGGTGGGTGGGTCAGTCACTGAGTCAGTCAGTCTGTCGGTGGGTGGGTCGGTCTGTGGGTGGGTCGGTCTGTGGGTGGGTCAGTCGGTCGGTCGGTCGGTCGGTCGGTCGGTCGGTCGGGTCTGGTCGGGTCGGGTCGGGTCGGGTCGGGTCGGGTCGGGTCGGGTCGGCTCGGGTCGGGTCGGGTCGGGTCGGGTCGGGTCGGGTCGGGTCGGGTCGGTCGGTCGGTCGGTCGGTCGGTCGGTCGGTCGGTCGGTCGGTCGGTCGGTCGGTCGGTCGGTCGGTCGGTCGGTCGGTCGGTCGGTCGGTCAGTCAGTCAGTCAGTCAGTCAGTCAGTCAGTCAGTCAGTCAGTCAGTCAGTCAGTTAGTCAGTCAGTCAGTCAGTCAGTTAGTCAGTTAGTCAGCTACTCAGTCAGTCAGTCAGTCAGTCAGTCAGTCAGTCAGTCAGTCAGTCAGTCAGTCAGTCAGTCAGTCAGTCAGTCAGTCAGTCAGTCAGTCAGTCAGTCAGTCAGTCAGTCAGTCAGTCAGTCAGTCAGTCAGTCAGTCAGTCAGTCAGTCAGTCAGTCAGTCAGTCTGCCAGTAGGTCAGCCAGTCAGTCAGTAGGTCATTCTGTCAGTCTGTGGGTCAGCCAGTCCGTCATTAGGTCATTCAGCAGTCATAAGGTCAGTCAGTCAGTCAGTCAGTCAGCTAGTCAGTCAGCTAGTCAGCTAGTTAGTCAGCTAGTCACTCAGTCTGTCAGACAGCTAGTCACTCAGTAGGTTGGTCAGTCAGTCGGTCTTACCGTCGGTCGGTCAGTCAGTCACTCAGTCTGTCAGACAGCTAGTCACTCAGTCTGTCAGACATCTACTCCCTCAGTCAGTCAGTATGTCAGCCAGTCAGTCAGTCAGTAAATCAGTCAGTCAGTCACAGTCAGTGAGTCAGTCACAGTAAGTGAGTCAGTCACAGTCAGTGAGTCAGTCAGTGAGTCAGTCACAGTCAGTGAGTCAGTCTGTGAGTCAGTCAGTCATTCAGTCAGTAGGTCAGTCAGTCTGTCTCTCAGTCAGTAGGTCAGTCTGTCAGTAGGTCTTTCAGTAGGTCAGTCATTTGGTCGATCGATCAGTCAGTCAGTTAGTCAGTCTGCCAGTAGGTCAGCCAGTCAGTCAGTAGGTCATTCTGTCAGTCAGTGGGTCAGCCAGTCCGTCATTAGGTCATTCAGCAGTCACTAGGTCAGCCAATCTGTAAGTCAGTCAGTTAGTTGGTCAGTCAGCTAATCACTCAGACTGTAAGACAGCTAGTCACTCAGTCTGTCAGACAGCTAGTCACCCAGTCAGTCAGTCAGACAGCTAGTCACTCAGTCTGTCAGACAGCTAGTCACTCAGTCAGTCAGTAGGTCAGCCAGTCAGTCAGTCAGTAGGTCAACCAGTTAGCAGGTCAAGAGATCAGTCAGTCAGTCAGTAGATCAGCCAGTCAGTCAGTAGGTCAATTTGTCATTCAGTGGGTCAGTCAGTCTGTCTTTAGGTCATCAAGTCTGTCAGTCAGCCAGTCACTCAGTAGGTCAGTCAGTTGCTCAGCCTGTCATTCACTGAGCCAGTCAGTCAGTCACTGAGTCAGTCAGTCTGTCGGTGGGTGGGTCGGTCTGTGGGTGGGTCGGTCTGTGGGTGGGTCAGTCGGTCGGTCGGTCGGTCGGTCGGTCGGTCGGGTCGGGTCGGGTCGGGTCGGGTCGGGTCGGGTCGGGTCGGGTCGGGTCGGGTCGGGTCGGGTCGGGTCGGGTCGGTCGGTCGGTCGGTCGGTCGGTCGGTCGGTCGGTCGGTCGGTCGGTCGGTCGGTCGGTCGGTCGGTCGGTCGGTCGGTCGGTCGGTCAGTCAGTCAGTCAGTCAGTCAGTCAGTCAGTCAGTCAGTCAGTCAGTCAGTTAGTCAGTCAGTCAATCAGTTAGTCAGTTAGTCAGCTACTCAGTCAGTCAGTCAGTCAGTCAGTCAGTCAGTCAGTCAGTCAGTCAGTCAGTCAGTCAGTCAGTCAGTCAGTCAGTCAGTCAGTCAGTCAGTCAGTCAGTCAGTCAGTCAGTCAGTCAGTCAGTCAGTCAGTCAGTCAGTCAGTCAGTCAGTCAGTCTGCCAGTAGGTCAGCCAGTCAGTCAGTAGGTCATTCTGTCAGTCTGTGGGTCAGCCAGTCCGTCATTAGGTCATTCAGCAGTCATAAGGTCAGTCAGTCAGTCAGTCAGTCAGTCAGCTAGTCAGTCAGCTAGTCAGCTAGTTAGTCAGCTAGTCACTCAGTCTGTCAGACAGCTAGTCACTCAGTAGGTTGGTCAGTCAGTCGGTCTTACCGTCGGTCGGTCAGTCAGTCACTCAGTCTGTCAGACAGCTAGTCACTCAGTCTGTCAGACATCTACTCACTCAGTCAGTCAGTATGTCAGCCAGTCAGTCAGTCAGTAAATCAGTCAGTCAGTCACAGTCAGTGAGTCAGTCACAGTCAGTGAGTCAGTCAGTGAGTCAGTCACAGTCAGTGAGTCAGTCTGTGAGTCAGTCAGTCATTCAGTCAGTAGGTCAGTCAGTCTGTCTCTCAGTCAGTAGGTCAGTCTGTCAGTAGGTCTTTCAGTAGGTCAGTCATTTGGTCGATCGATCAGTCAGTCAGTTAGTCAGTCTGCCAGTAGGTCAGCCAGTCAGTCAGTAGGTCATTCTGTCAGTCAGTGGGTCAGCCAGTCCGTCATTAGGTCATTCAGCAGTCACTAGGTCAGCCAATCTGTAAGTCAGTCAGTTAGTTGGTCAGTCAGCTAATCACTCAGACTGTAAGACAGCTAGTCACTCAGTCTGTCAGACAGCTAGTCACCCAGTCAGTCAGTCAGACAGCTAGTCACTCAGTCTGTCAGACAGCTAGTCACTCAGTCAGTCAGTAGGTCAGCCAGTCAGTCAGTCAGTAGGTCAACCAGTTAGCAGGTCAAGAGATCAGTCAGTCAGTCAGTAGATCAGCCAGTCAGTCAGTAGGTCAATTTGTCATTCAGTGGGTCAGTCAGTCTGTCTTTAGGTCATCAAGTCTGTCAGTCAGCCAGTCACTCAGTAGGTCAGTCAGTTGCTCAGCCTGTCATTCACTGAGCCAGTCAGTCAGTCACTGAGTCAGTCAGTCTGTCGGTGGGTGGGTCAGTCACTGAGTCAGTCAGTCTGTCGGTGGGTGGGTCGGTCTGTGGGTGGGTCGGTCTGTGGGTGGGTCAGTCGGTCGGTCGGTTGGTCGGTCGGTTGGTCGGTCGGTCGGTCGGGTCGGGTCGGGTCGGGTCGGGTCGGGTCGGGTCGGGTCGGGTCGGGTCGGGTCGGGTCGGGTCGGGTCGGCTCGGTCGGTCGGTCGGTCGGTCGGTCGGTCGGTCGGTCGGTCGGTCGGTCGGTCGGTCGGTCGGTCGGTCGGTCGATCGGTCGGTCGGTCAGTCAGTCAGTCAGTCAGTCAGTCAGTCAGTCAGTTAGTCAGTCAGTCAGTCAGTCAGTTAGTCAGTTAGTCAGCTACTCAGTCAGTCAGTCAGTCAGTCAGTCAGTCAGTCAGTCAGTCAGTCAGTCAGTCAGTCAGTCAGTCAGTCAGTCAGTCTGCCAGTAGGTCAGCCAGTCAGTCAGTAGGTCATTCTGTCAGTCTGTGGGTCAGCCAGTCCGTCATTAGGTCATTCAGCAGTCATAAGGTCAGTCAGTCAGTCAGTCAGTCAGTCAGCTAGTCAGTCAGCTAGTCAGCTAGTTAGTCAGCTAGTCACTCAGTCTGTCAGACAGCTAGTCACTCAGTAGGTTGGTCAGTCAGTCGGTCTTACCGTCGGTCGGTCAGTCAGTCACTCAGTCTGTCAGACAGCTAGTCACTCAGTCTGTCAGACATCTACTCACTCAGTCAGTCAGTATGTCAGCCAGTCAGTCAGTCAGTAAATCAGTCAGTCAGTCACAGTCAGTGAGTCAGTCACAGTAAGTGAGTCAGTCACAGTCAGTGAGTCAGTCAGTGAGTCAGTCACAGTCAGTGAGTCAGTCTGTGAGTCAGTCAGTCATTCAGTCAGTAGGTCAGTCAGTCTGTCTCTCAGTCAGTAGGTCAGTCTGTCAGTAGGTCTTTCAGTAGGTCAGTCATTTGGTCGATCGATCAGTCAGTCAGTTAGTCAGTCTGCCAGTAGGTCAGCCAGTCAGTCAGTAGGTCATTCTGTCAGTCAGTGGGTCAGCCAGTCCGTCATTAGGTCATTCAGCAGTCACTAGGTCAGCCAATCTGTAAGTCAGTCAGTTAGTTGGTCAGTCAGCTAATCACTCAGACTGTAAGACAGCTAGTCACTCAGTCTGTCAGACAGCTAGTCACCCAGTCAGTCAGTCAGACAGCTAGTCACTCAGTCTGTCAGACAGCTAGTCACTCAGTCAGTCAGTAGGTCAGCCAGTCAGTCAGTCAGTAGGTCAACCAGTTAGCAGGTCAAGAGATCAGTCAGTCAGTCAGTAGATCAGCCAGTCAGTCAGTAGGTCAATTTGTCATTCAGTGGGTCAGTCAGTCTGTCTTTAGGTCATCAAGTCTGTCAGTCAGCCAGTCACTCAGTAGGTCAGTCAGTTGCTCAGCCTGTCATTCACTGAGCCAGTCAGTCAGTCACTGAGTCAGTCAGTCTGTCGGTGGGTGGGTCAGTCACTGAGTCAGTCAGTCTGTCGGTGGGTGGGTCGGTCTGTGGGTGGGTCGGTCTGTGGGTGGGTCAGTCGGTCGGTCGGTCGGTCGGTCGGTCGGTCGGGTCGGGTCGGGTCGGGTCGGGTCGGGTCGGGTCGGGTCGGGTCGGGTCGGGTCGGGTCGGGTCGGGTCGGGTCGGGTCGGGTCGGGTCGGGTCGGGTCGGTCGGTCGGTCGGTCGGTCGGTCGGTCGGTCGGTCGGTCGGTCGGTCGGTCGGTCGGTCAGTCAGTCAGTCAGTCAGTCAGTCAGTCAGTCAGTCAGTCAGTCAGTTAGTCAGTCAGTCAGTCAGTCAGTTAGTCAGTTAGTCAGCTACTCAGTCAGTCAGTCAGTCAGTCAGTCAGTCAGTCAGTCAGTCAGTCAGTCAGTCAGTCAGTCAGTCAGTCAGTCAGTCAGTCAGTCAGTCAGTCAGTCAGTCAGTCAGTCAGTCAGTCAGTCAGTCAGTCAGTCAGTCAGTCAGTCAGTCAGTCTGCCAGTAGGTCAGCCAGTCAGTCAGTAGGTCATTCTGTCAGTCTGTGGGTCAGCCAGTCCGTCATTAGGTCATTCAGCAGTCATAAGGTCAGTCAGTCAGTCAGTCAGTCAGTCAGCTAGTCAGTCAGCTAGTCAGCTAGTTAGTCAGCTAGTCACTCAGTCTGTCAGACAGCTAGTCACTCAGTAGGTTGGTCAGTCAGTCGGTCTTACCGTCGGTCGGTCAGTCAGTCACTCAGTCTGTCAGACAGCTAGTCACTCAGTCTGTCAGACATCTACTCACTCAGTCAGTCAGTATGTCAGCCAGTCAGTCAGTCAGTAAATCAGTCAGTCAGTCACAGTCAGTGAGTCAGTCACAGTAAGTGAGTCAGTCACAGTCAGTGAGTCAGTCAGTGAGTCAGTCACAGTCAGTGAGTCAGTCTGTGAGTCAGTCAGTCATTCAGTCAGTAGGTCAGTCAGTCTGTCTCTCAGTCAGTAGGTCAGTCTGTCAGTAGGTCTTTCAGTAGGTCAGTCATTTGGTCGATCGATCAGTCAGTCAGTTAGTCAGTCTGCCAGTAGGTCAGCCAGTCAGTCAGTAGGTCATTCTGTCAGTCAGTGGGTCAGCCAGTCCGTCATTAGGTCATTCAGCAGTCACTAGGTCAGCCAATCTGTAAGTCAGTCAGTTAGTTGGTCAGTCAGCTAATCACTCAGACTGTAAGACAGCTAGTCACTCAGTCTGTCAGACAGCTAGTCACCCAGTCAGTCAGTCAGACAGCTAGTCACTCAGTCTGTCAGACAGCTAGTCACTCAGTCAGTCAGTAGGTCAGCCAGTCAGTCAGTCAGTAGGTCAACCAGTTAGCAGGTCAAGAGATCAGTCAGTCAGTCAGTAGATCAGCCAGTCAGTCAGTAGGTCAATTTGTCATTCAGTGGGTCAGTCAGTCTGTCTTTAGGTCATCAAGTCTGTCAGTCAGCCAGTCACTCAGTAGGTCAGTCAGTTGCTCAGCCTGTCATTCACTGAGCCAGTCAGTCAGTCACTGAGTCAGTCAGTCTGTCGGTGGGTGGGTCAGTCACTGAGTCAGTCAGTCTGTCGGTGGGTGGGTCGGTCTGTGGGTGGGTCGGTCTGTGGGTGGGTCAGTCGGTCGGTGGGTCGGTCGGTCGGTCGGTCGGTCGGTCGGTCGGGTCGGGTCGGGTTGGGTCGGGTCGGGTCGTGTCGGGTCTTGTCGGGTCGGGTCGGGTCGGGTCGGGTCGGGTCGGGTCGGTCGGTCGGTCGGTCGGTCGGTCGGTCGGTCGGTCGGTCGGTCGGTCGGTCGGTCGGTCGGTCGGTCGGTCAGTCAGTCAGTCAGTCAGTCAGTCAGTCAGTCAGTCAGTCAGTCAGTTAGTCAGTCAGTCAGTCAGTCAGTTAGTCAGTTAGTCAGCTACTCAGTCAGTCAGTCAGTCAGTCAGTCAGTCAGTCAGTCAGTCAGTCAGTCAGTCAGTCAGTCAGTCAGTCAGTCAGTCAGTAAGTCAGTCAGTCAGTCAGTCAGTCAGTCAGTCAGTCAGTCAGTCAGTCTGCCAGTAGGTCAGCCAGTCAGTCAGTAGGTCATTCTGTCAGTCTGTGGGTCAGCCAGTCCGTCATTAGGTCATTCAGCAGTCATAAGGTCAGTCAGTCAGTCAGTCAGTCAGTCAGCTAGTCAGTCAGCTAGTCAGCTAGTTAGTCAGCTAGTCACTCAGTCTGTCAGACAGCTAGTCACTCAGTAGGTTGGTCAGTCAGTCGGTCTTACCGTCGGTCGGTCAGTCAGTCACTCAGTCTGTCAGACAGCTAGTCACTCAGTCTGTCAGACATCTACTCACTCAGTCAGTCAGTATGTCAGCCAGTCAGTCAGTCAGTAAATCAGTCAGTCAGTCACAGTCAGTGAGTCAGTCACAGTAAGTGAGTCAGTCACAGTCAGTGAGTCAGTCAGTGAGTCAGTCACAGTCAGTGAGTCAGTCTGTGAGTCAGTCAGTCATTCAGTCAGTAGGTCAGTCAGTCTGTCTCTCAGTCAGTAGGTCAGTCTGTCAGTAGGTCTTTCAGTAGGTCAGTCATTTGGTCGATCGATCAGTCAGTCAGTTAGTCAGTCTGCCAGTAGGTCAGCCAGTCAGTCAGTAGGTCATTCTGTCAGTCAGTGGGTCAGCCAGTCCGTCATTAGGTCATTCAGCAGTCACTAGGTCAGCCAATCTGTAAGTCAGTCAGTTAGTTGGTCAGTCAGCTAATCACTCAGACTGTAAGACAGCTAGTCACTCAGTCTGTCAGACAGCTAGTCACCCAGTCAGTCAGTCAGACAGCTAGTCACTCAGTCTGTCAGACAGCTAGTCACTCAGTCAGTCAGTAGGTCAGCCAGTCAGTCAGTCAGTAGGTCAACCAGTTAGC
>CAVMGG010000945.1:22500-40000 GCA_963680895.1 Fragum sueziense | reverse complement strand
AGTCACAGTAAGTGAGTCAGTCACAGTCAGTGAGTCAGTCAGTGAGTCAGTCACAGTCAGTGAGTCAGTCTGTGAGTCAGTCAGTCATTCAGTCAGTAGGTGAGTCAGTCTGTCTCTCAGTCAGTAGGTCAGTCTGTCAGTAGGTCTTTCAGTAGGTCAGTCATTTGGTCGATCGATCAGTCAGTCAGTTAGTCAGTCTGCCAGTAGGTCAGCCAGTCAGTCAGTAGGTCATTCTGTCAGTCAGTGGGTCAGCCAGTCCGTCATTAGGTCATTCAGCAGTCACTAGGTCAGCCAATCTGTAAGTCAGTCAGTTAGTTGGTCAGTCAGCTAATCACTCAGACTGTAAGACAGCTAGTCACTCAGTCTGTCAGACAGCTAGTCACCCAGTCAGTCAGTCAGACAGCTAGTCACTCAGTCTGTCAGACAGCTAGTCACTCAGTCAGTCAGTAGGTCAGCCAGTCAGTCAGTCAGTAGGTCAACCAGTTAGCAGGTCAAGAGATCAGTCAGTCAGTCAGTAGATCAGCCAGTCAGTCAGTAGGTCAATTTGTCATTCAGTGGGTCAGTCAGTCTGTCTTTAGGTCATCAAGTCTGTCAGTCAGCCAGTCACTCAGTAGGTCAGTCAGTTGCTCAGCCTGTCATTCACTGAGCCAGTCAGTCAGTCACTGAGTCAGTCAGTCTGTCGGTGGGTGGGTCAGTCACTGAGTCAGTCAGTCTGTCGGTGGGTGGGTCGGTCTGTGGGTGGGTCGGTCTGTGGGTGGGTCAGTCGGTCGGTCGGTCGGTCGGTCGGTCGGTCGGTCGGTCGGTCGGTCGGTCGGTCGGTCGGTCGGGTCGGGTCGGGTCGGGTCGGGTCGGGTCGGGTCGGGTCGGGTCGGTCGGTCGGTCGGTCGGTCGGTCGGTCGGTCGGTCGGTCGGTCGGTCGGTCGGTCGGGTCGGTCAGTCAGTCAGTCAGTCAGTCAGTCAGTCAGTCAGTCAGTCAGTCAGTCAGTCAGTCAGTCAGTTAGTCAGTCA
The DNA here is from genome assembly GCA_963680895.1 of Fragum sueziense. Classification (NCBI taxonomy): domain Eukaryota; kingdom Metazoa; phylum Mollusca; class Bivalvia; order Cardiida; family Cardiidae; genus Fragum; species Fragum sueziense. The sequence continues at coordinate 38,992 of CAVMGG010000945.1, read as the reverse complement.
GTCAGTCAGTCAGTTAGTCAGTTAGTCAGCTACTCAGTCAGTCAGTCAGTCAGTCAGTCAGTCAGTCAGTCAGTCAGTCAGTCAGTCAGTCAGTCAGTCAGTCAGTCAGTCAGTCAGTCAGTCAGTCAGTCAGTCAGTCAGTCAGTCCGTCAGTCAGTCAGTCAGTCTGCCAGTAGGTCAGCCAGTCAGTCAGTAGGTCATTCTGTCAGTCTGTGGGTCAGCCAGTCCGTCATTAGGTCATTCAGCAGTCATAAGGTCAGTCAGTCAGTCAGTCAGTCAGCTAGTCAGTCAGCTAGTCAGCTAGTTAGTCAGCTAGTCACTCAGTCTGTCAGACAGCTAGTCACTCAGTAGGTTGGTCAGTCAGTCGGTCTTACCGTCGGTCGGTCAGTCAGTCACTCAGTCTGTCAGACAGCTAGTCACTCAGTCTGTCAGACATCTACTCACTCAGTCAGTCAGTATGTCAGCCAGTCAGTCAGTCAGTAAATCAGTCAGTCAGTCACAGTCAGTGAGTCAGTCACAGTAAGTGAGTCAGTCACAGTCAGTGAGTCAGTCAGTGAGTCAGTCACAGTCAGTGAGTCAGTCTGTGAGTCAGTCAGTCATTCAGTCAGTAGGTCAGTCAGTCTGTCTCTCAGTCAGTAGGTCAGTCTGTCAGTAGGTCTTTCAGTAGGTCAGTCATTTGGTCGATCGATCAGTCAGTCAGTTAGTCAGTCTGCCAGTAGGTCAGCCAGTCAGTCAGTAGGTCATTCTGTCAGTCAGTGGGTCAGCCAGTCCGTCATTAGGTCATTCAGCAGTCACGAGGTCAGCCAATCTGTAAGTCAGTCAGTTAGTTGGTCAGTCAGCTAATCACTCAGACTGTAAGACAGCTAGTCACTCAGTCTGTCAGACAGCTAGTCACCCAGTCAGTCAGTCAGACAGCTAGTCACTCAGTCTGTCAGACAGCTAGTCACTCAGTCAGTCAGTAGGTCAGCCAGTCAGTCAGTCAGTAGGTCAACCAGTTAGCAGGTCAAGAGATCAGTCAGTCAGTCAGTAGATCAGCCAGTCAGTCAGTAGGTCAATTTGTCATTCAGTGGGTCAGTCAGTCTGTCTTTAGGTCATCAAGTCTGTCAGTCAGCCAGTCACTCAGTAGGTCAGTCAGTTGCTCAGCCTGTCATTCACTGAGCCAGTCAGTCAGTCACTGAGTCAGTCAGTCTGTCGGTGGGTGGGTCAGTCACTGAGTCAGTCAGTCTGTCGGTGGGTGGGTCGGTCTGTGGGTGGGTCGGTCTGTGGGTGGGTCAGTCGGTCGGTCAGTCGGTCGGTCAGTCGGTCGGTCGGTCGGTCGGGTCGGGTCGGGTCGGGTCGGGTCGGGTCGGATCGGGTCGGGTCGGGTCGGGTCGGGTCGGGTCGGGTCGGGTCGGGTCGGGTCGGGTCGGGTCGGGTCGGGTCGGGTCGGTCGGTCGGTCGGTCGGTCGTTCGTCGGTCGGTCGGTCGGTCGGTCGGTCGGTCGGTCGGTCGGTCGGTCAGTCAGTCAGTCAGTCAGTCAGTCAGTCAGTCAGTCAGTCAGTCAGTCAGTTAGTCAGTCAGTCAGTCAGTCAGTCAGTTAGTCAGTTAGTCAGCTACTCAGTCAGTCAGTCAGTCAGTCAGTCAGTCAGTCAGTCAGTCAGTCAGTCAGTCAGTCAGTCAGTCAGTCAGTCAGTCAGTCAGTCAGTCAGTCAGTCAGTCAGTCAGTCAGTCAGTCAGTCAGTCAGTCAGTCAGTCAGTCAGTCAGTCAGTCAGTCTGCCAGTAGGTCAGCCAGTCAGTCAGTAGGTCATTCTGTCAGTCTGTGGGTCAGCCAGTCCGTCATTAGGTCATTCAGCAGTCATAATGTCAGTCAGTCAGTCAGTCAGTCAGTCAGCTAGTCAGTCAGCTAGTCAGCTAGTTAGTCAGCTAGTCACTCAGTCTGTCAGACAGCTAGTCACTCAGTAGGTTGGTCAGTCAGTCGGTCTTACCGTCGGTCGGTCAGTCAGTCACTCAGTCTGTCAGACAGCTAGTCACTCAGTCTGTCAGACATCTACTCACTCAGTCAGTCAGTATGTCAGCCAGTCAGTCAGTCAGTAAATCAGTCAGTCAGTCACAGTCAGTGAGTCAGTCACAGTAAGTGAGTCAGTCACAGTCAGTGAGTCAGTCAGTGAGTCAGTCACAGTCAGTGAGTCAGTCTGTGAGTCAGTCAGTCATTCAGTCAGTAGGTCAGTCAGTCTGTCTCTCAGTCAGTAGGTCAGTCTGTCAGTAGGTCTTTCAGTAGGTCAGTCATTTGGTCGATCGATCAGTCAGTCAGTTAGTCAGTCTGCCAGTAGGTCAGCCAGTCAGTCAGTAGGTCATTCTGTCAGTCAGTGGGTCAGCCAGTCCGTCATTAGGTCATTCATCAGTCACTAGGTCAGCCAATCTGTAAGTCAGTCAGTTAGTTGGTCAGTCAGCTAATCACTCAGACTGTAAGACAGCTAGTCACTCAGTCTGTCAGACAGCTAGTCACCCAGTCAGTCAGTCAGACAGCTAGTCACTCAGTCTGTCAGACAGCTAGTCACTCAGTCAGTCAGTAGGTCAGCCAGTCAGTCAGTCAGTAGGTCAACCAGTTAGCAGGTCAAGAGATCAGTCAGTCAGTCAGTAGATCAGCCAGTCAGTCAGTAGGTCAATTTGTCATTCAGTGGGTCAGTCAGTCTGTCTTTAGGTCATCAAGTCTGTCAGTCAGCCAGTCACTCAGTAGGTCAGTCAGTTGCTCAGCCTGTCATTCACTGAGCCAGTCAGTCAGTCACTGAGTCAGTCAGTCTGTCGGTGGGTGGGTCAGTCACTGAGTCAGTCAGTCTGTCGGTGGGTGGGTCGGTCTGTGGGTGGGTCGGTCTGTGGGTGGGTCAGTCGGTCGGTCGGTCGGTCGGTCGGTCGGTCGGTCGGTCGGTCGGGTCGGGTCGGGTCGGGTCGGGTCGGGTCGGGTCGGGTCGGGTCGGGTCGGGTCGGGTCGGGTCGGGTCGGGTCGGGTCGGGTCGGGTCGGTCGGTCGGTCGGTCGGTCGGTCGGTCGGTCGGTCGGTCGGTCGGTCGGTCGGTCGGTCGGTCGGTCGGTCAGTCAGTCAGTCAGTCAGTCAGTCAGTCAGTCAGTCAGTCAGTCAGTCAGTTAGTCAGTCAGTCAGTCAGTCAGTTAGTCAGTTAGTCAGCTACTCAGTCAGTCAGTCAGTCAGTCAGTCAGTCAGTCAGTCAGTCAGTCAGTCAGTCAGTCAGTCAGTCAGTCAGTCAGTCAGTCAGTCAGTCAGTCAGTCAGTCAGTCAGTCAGTCAGTCAGTCAGTCAGTCAGTCAGTCAGTCAGTCAGTCAGTCAGTCAGTCAGTCAGTCAGTCAGTCAGTCAGTCTGCCAGTAGGTCAGCCAGTCAGTCAGTAGGTCATTCTGTCAGTCTGTGGGTCAGCCAGTCCGTCATTAGGTCATTCAGCAGTCATAAGGTCAGTCAGTCAGTCAGTCAGTCAGTCAGCTAGTCAGTCAGCTAGTCAGCTAGTTAGTCAGCTAGTCACTCAGTCTGTCAGACAGCTAGTCACTCAGTAGGTTGGTCAGTCAGTCGGTCTTACCGTCGGTCGGTCAGTCAGTCACTCAGTCTGTCAGACAGCTAGTCACTCAGTCTGTCAGACATCTACTCACTCAGTCAGTCAGTATGTCAGCCAGTCAGTCAGTCAGTAAATCAGTCAGTCAGTCACAGTCAGTGAGTCAGTCACAGTAAGTGAGTCAGTCACAGTCAGTGAGTCAGTCAGTGAGTCAGTCACAGTCAGTGAGTCAGTCTGTGAGTCAGTCAGTCATTCAGTCAGTAGGTCAGTCAGTCTGTCTCTCAGTCAGTAGGTCAGTCTGTCAGTAGGTCTTTCAGTAGGTCAGTCATTTGGTCGATCGATCAGTCAGTCAGTTAGTCAGTCTGCCAGTAGGTCAGCCAGTCAGTCAGTAGGTCATTCTGTCAGTCAGTGGGTCAGCCAGTCCGTCATTAGGTCATTCAGCAGTCACTAGGTCAGCCAATCTGTAAGTCAGTCAGTTAGTTGGTCAGTCAGCTAATCACTCAGACTGTAAGACAGCTAGTCACTCAGTCTGTCAGACAGCTAGTCACCCAGTCAGTCAGTCAGACAGCTAGTCACTCAGTCTGTCAGACAGCTAGTCACTCAGTCAGTCAGTAGGTCAGCCAGTCAGTCAGTCAGTAGGTCAACCAGTTAGCAGGTCAAGAGATCAGTCAGTCAGTAAGTAGATCAGCCAGTCAGTCAGTAGGTCAATTTGTCATTCAGTGGGTCAGTCAGTCTGTCTTTAGGTCATCAAGTCTGTCAGTCAGCCAGTCACTCAGTAGGTCAGTCAGTTGCTCAGCCTGTCATTCACTGAGCCAGTCAGTCAGTCACTGAGTCAGTCAGTCTGTCGGTGGGTGGGTCAGTCACTGAGTCAGTCAGTCTGTCGGTGGGTGGGTCGGTCTGTGGGTGGGTCGGTCTGTGGGTGGGTCAGTCAGTCGGTCGGTTGGTCGGTCGGTCGGTCGGTCGGTCGGTCGGTCGGTCGGGTCGGGTCGGGTCGGGTCGGGTCGGGTCGGGTCGGGTCGGGTCGGGTCGGGTCGGGTCGGGTCGGGTCGGTCGGTCGGTCGGTCGGTCGGTCGGTCGGTCGGTCGGTCGGTCGGTCGGTCGGTTGGTCGGTCGGTCGGTCGGTCGGTCGGTCGGTCGGTCAGTCAGTCAGTCAGTCAGTCAGTCAGTCAGTCAGTCAGTCAGTCAGTCAGTTAGTCAGTCAGTCAGTCAGTCAGTTAGTCAGTTAGTCAGCTACTCAGTCAGTCAGTCAGTCAGTCAGTCAGTCAGTCAGTCAGTCAGTCAGTCAGTCAGTCAGTCAGTCAGTCAGTCAGTCAGTCAGTCAGTCAGTCAGTCAGTCAGTCAGTCAGTCAGTCAGTCAGTCAGTCAGTCAGTCAGTCAGTCTGCCAGTAGGTCAGCCAGTCAGTCAGTAGGTCATTCTGTCAGTCTGTGGGTCAGCCAGTCCGTCATTAGGTCATTCAGCAGTCATAAGGTCAGTCAGTCAGTCAGTCAGTCAGTCAGCTAGTCAGTCAGCTAGTCAGCTAGTTAGTCAGCTAGTCTCTCAGTCTGTCAGACAGCTAGTCACTCAGTAGGTTGGTCAGTCAGTCGGTCTTACCGTCGGTCGGTCAGTCAGTCACTCAGTCTGTCAGACAGCTAGTCACTCAGTCTGTCAGACATCTACTCACTCAGTCAGTCAGTATGTCAGCCAGTCAGTCAGTCAGTAAATCAGTCAGTCAGTCACAGTCAGTGAGTCAGTCACAGTAAGTGAGTCAGTCACAGTCAGTGAGTCAGTCAGTGAGTCAGTCACAGTCAGTGAGTCAGTCTGTGAGTCAGTCAGTCATTCAGTCAGTAGGTCAGTCAGTCTGTCTCTCAGTCAGTAGGTCAGTCTGTCAGTAGGTATTTCAGTAGGTCAGTCATTTGGTCGATCGATCAGTCAGTCAGTTAGTCAGTCTGCCAGTAGGTCAGCCAGTCAGTCAGTAGGTCATTCTGTCAGTCAGTGGGTCAGCCAGTCCGTCATTAGGTCATTCAGCAGTCACTAGGTCAGCCAATCTGTAAGTCAGTCAGTTAGTTGGTCAGTCAGCTAATCACTCAGACTGTAAGACAGCTAGTCACTCAGTCTGTCAGACAGCTAGTCACCCAGTCAGTCAGTCAGACAGCTAGTCACTCAGTCTGTCAGACAGCTAGTCACTCAGTCAGTCAGTAGGTCAGCCAGTCAGTCAGTCAGTAGGTCAACCAGTTAGCAGGTCAAGAGATCAGTCAGTCAGTCAGTAGATCAGCCAGTCAGTCAGTAGGTCAATTTGTCATTCAGTGGGTCAGTCAGTCTGTCTTTAGGTCATCAAGTCTGTCAGTCAGCCAGTCACTCAGTAGGTCAGTCAGTTGCTCAGCCTGTCATTCACTGAGCCAGTCAGTCAGTCACTGAGTCAGTCAGTCTGTCGGTGGGTGGGTCAGTCACTGAGTCAGTCAGTCTGTCGGTGGGTGGGTCGGTCTGTGGGTGGGTCAGTCGGTCGGTCGGTCGGTCGGTCGGTCGGTCGGTCGGTCGGTCGGTCGGGTCGGGTCGGGTCGGGTCGGGTCGGGTCGGGTCGGGTCGGGTCGGGTCGGGTCGGGTCGGGTCGGGTCGGGTCGGGTCGGTCGGTCGGTCGGTCGGTCGGTCGGTCGGTCGGTCGGTCGGTCGGTCGGTCGGTCGGTCGGTCGGTCAGTCAGTCAGTCAGTCAGTCAGTCAGTCAGTCAGTCAGTCAGTCAGTCAGTCAGTTAGTCAGTCAGTCAGTCAGTCAGTTAGTCAGTTAGTCAGCTACTCAGTCAGTCAGTCAGTCAGTCAGTCAGTCAGTCAGTCAGTCAGTCAGTCAGTCAGTCAGTCAGTCAGTCAGTCAGTCAGTCAGTCAGTCAGTCAGTCTGCCAGTAGGTCAGCCAGTCAGTCAGTAGGTCATTCTGTCAGTCTGTGGGTCAGCCAGTCCGTCATTAGGTCATTCAGCAGTCATAAGGTCAGTCAGTCAGTCAGTCAGTCAGTCAGCTAGTCAGTCAGCTAGTCAGCTAGTTAGTCAGCTAGTCACTCAGTCTGTCAGACAGCTAGTCACTCAGTAGGTTGGTCAGTCAGTCGGTCTTACCGTCGGTCGGTCAGTCAGTCACTCAGTCTGTCAGACAGCTAGTCACTCAGTCTGTCAGACATCTACTCACTCAGTCAGTCAGTATGTCAGCCAGTCAGTCAGTCAGTAAATCAGTCAGTCAGTCACAGTCAGTGAGTCAGTCACAGTAAGTGAGTCAGTCACAGTCAGTGAGTCAGTCAGTGAGTCAGTCACAGTCAGTGAGTCAGTCTGTGAGTCAGTCAGTCATTCAGTCAGTAGGTCAGTCAGTCTGTCTCTCAGTCAGTAGGTCAGTCTGTCAGTAGGTCTTTCAGTAGGTCAGTCATTTGGTCGATCGATCAGTCAGTCAGTTAGTCAGTCTGCCAGTAGGTCAGCCAGTCAGTCAGTAGGTCATTCTGTCAGTCAGTGGGTCAGCCAGTCCGTCATTAGGTCATTCAGCAGTCACTAGGTCAGCCAATCTGTAAGTCAGTCAGTTAGTTGGTCAGTCAGCTAATCACTCAGACTGTAAGACAGCTAGTCACTCAGTCTGTCAGACAGCTAGTCACCCAGTCAGTCAGTCAGACAGCTAGTCACTCAGTCTGTCAGACAGCTAGTCACTCAGTCAGTCAGTAGGTCAGCCAGTCAGTCAGTCAGTAGGTCAACCAGTTAGCAGGTCAAGAGATCAGTCAGTCAGTCAGTAGATCAGCCAGTCAGTCAGTAGGTCAATTTGTCATTCAGTGGGTCAGTCAGTCTGTCTTTAGGTCATCAAGTCTGTCAGTCAGCCAGTCACTCAGTAGGTCAGTCAGTTGCTCAGCCTGTCATTCACTGAGCCAGTCAGTCAGTCACTGAGTCAGTCAGTCTGTCGGTGGGTGGGTCAGTCACTGAGTCAGTCAGTCTGTCGGTGGGTGGGTCGGTCTGTGGGTGGGTCAGTCGGTCGGTCGGTCGGTCGGTCGGTCGGTCGGTCGGTCGGTCGGTCGGGTCGGGTCGGGTCGGGTCGGGTCGGGTCGGGTCGGGTCGGGTCGGGTCGGGTCGGGTCGGGTCGGGTCGGGTCGGGTCGGGTCGGGTCGGGTCGGTCGGTCGGTCGGTCGGTCGGTCGGTCGGTCGGTCGGTCGGTCGGTCGGTCGGTCGGTCGGTCAGTCAGTCAGTCAGTCAGTCAGTCAGTCAGTCAGTCAGTCAGTCAGTCAGTCAGTTAGTCAGTCAGTCAGTCAGTCAGTTAGTCAGTTAGTCAGCTACTCAGTCAGTCAGTCAGTCAGTCAGTCAGTCAGTCAGTCAGTCAGTCAGTCAGTCAGTCAGTCAGTCAGTCAGTCAGTCAGTCAGTCAGTCAGTCAGTCAGTCAGTCTGCCAGTAGGTCAGCCAGTCAGTCAGTAGGTCATTCTGTCAGTCTGTGGGTCAGCCAGTCCGTCATTAGGTCATTCAGCAGTCATAAGGTCAGTCAGTCAGTCAGTCAGTCAGTCAGCTAGTCAGTCAGCTAGTCAGCTAGTTAGTCAGCTAGTCACTCAGTCTGTCAGACAGCTAGTCACTCAGTAGGTTGGTCAGTCAGTCGGTCTTACCGTCGGTCGGTCAGTCAGTCACTCAGTCTGTCAGACAGCTAGTCACTCAGTCTGTCAGACATCTACTCACTCAGTCAGTCAGTATGTCAGCCAGTCAGTCAGTCAGTAAATCAGTCAGTCAGTCACAGTCAGTGAGTCAGTCACAGTAAGTGAGTCAGTCACAGTCAGTGAGTCAGTCAGTGAGTCAGTCACAGTCAGTGAGTCAGTCTGTGAGTCAGTCAGTCATTCAGTCAGTAGGTCAGTCAGTCTGTCTCTCAGTCAGTAGGTCAGTCTGTCAGTAGGTCTTTCAGTAGGTCAGTCATTTGGTCGATCGATCAGTCAGTCAGTTAGTCAGTCTGCCAGTAGGTCAGCCAGTCAGTCAGTAGGTCATTCTGTCAGTCAGTGGGTCAGCCAGTCCGTCATTAGGTCATTCAGCAGTCACTAGGTCAGCCAATCTGTAAGTCAGTCAGTTAGTTGGTCAGTCAGCTAATCACTCAGACTTTAAGACAGCTAGTCACTCAGTCTGTCAGACAGCTAGTCACCCAGTCAGTCAGTCAGACAGCTAGTCACTCAGTCTGTCAGACAGCTAGTCACTCAGTCAGTCAGTAGGTCAGCCAGTCAGTCAGTCAGTAGGTCAACCAGTTAGCAGGTCAAGAGATCAGTCAGTCAGTCAGTAGATCAGCCAGTCAGTCAGTAGGTCAATTTGTCATTCAGTGGGTCAGTCAGTCTGTATTTAGGTCATCAAGTCTGTCAGTCAGCCAGTCACTCAGTAGGTCAGTCAGTTGCTCAGCCTGTCATTCACTGAGCCAGTCAGTCAGTCACTGAGTCAGTCAGTCTGTCGGTGGGTGGGTCAGTCACTGAGTCAGTCAGTCTGTCGGTGGGTGGGTCGGTCTGTGGGTGGGTCGGTCTGTGGGTGGGTCAGTCGGTCGGTCGGTCGGTCGGTCGGTCGGTCAGTCGGTCGGTCGGTCGGTCGGGTCGGGTCGGGTCGGGTCGGGTCGGGTCGGGTCGGGTCGGGTCGGGTCGGGTCGGGTCGGGTCGGGTCGGGTCGGGTCGGGTCGGGTCGGGTCGGTCGGTCGGTCGGTCGGTCGGTCGGTCGGTCGGTCGGTCGGTCGGTCGGTCGGTCGGTCGGTCGGTCGGTCGGTCAGTCAGTCAGTCAGTCAGTCAGTCAGTCAGTCAGTCAGTCAGTTAGTCAGTCAGTCAGTCAGTCAGTTAGTCAGTTAGTCAGCTACTCAGTCAGTCAGTCAGTCAGTCAGTCAGTCAGTCAGTCAGTCGGTCGGTCAGTCAGTCAGTCAGTCAGTCAGTCAGTCAGTCAGTCAGTCAGTCAGTCAGTCAGTCAGTCAGTCAGTCAGTCAGTCAGTCAGTCAGTCAGTCAGTCTGCCAGTAGGTCAGCCAGTCAGTCAGTAGGTCATTCTGTCAGTCTGTGGGTCAGCCAGTCCGTCATTAGGTCATTCAGCAGTCATAAGGTCAGTCAGTCAGTCAGTCAGTCAGTCAGCTAGTCAGTCAGCTAGTCAGCTAGTTAGTCAGCTAGTCACTCAGTCTGTCAGACAGCTAGTCACTCAGTAGGTTGGTCAGTCAGTCGGTCTTACCGTCGGTCGGTCAGTCAGTCACTCAGTCTGTCAGACAGCTAGTCACTCAGTCTGTCAGACATCTACTCACTCAGTCAGTCAGTATGTCAGCCAGTCAGTCAGTCAGTAAATCAGTCAGTCAGTCACAGTCAGTGAGTCAGTCACAGTAAGTGAGTCAGTCACAGTCAGTGAGTCAGTCAGTGAGTCAGTCACAGTCAGTGAGTCAGTCTGTGAGTCAGTCAGTCATTCAGTCAGTAGGTCAGTCAGTCTGTCTCTCAGTCAGTAGGTCAGTCTGTCAGTAGGTCTTTCAGTAGGTCAGTCATTTGGTCGATCGATCAGTCAGTCAGTTAGTCAGTCTGCCAGTAGGTCAGCCAGTCAGTCAGTAGGTCATTCTGTCAGTCAGTGGGTCAGCCAGTCCGTCATTAGGTCATTCAGCAGTCACTAGGTCAGCCAATCTGTAAGTCAGTCAGTTAGTTGGTCAGTCAGCTAATCACTCAGACTGTAAGACAGCTAGTCACTCAGTCTGTCAGACAGCTAGTCACCCAGTCAGTCAGTCAGACAGCTAGTCACTCAGTCTGTCAGACAGCTAGTCACTCAGTCAGTCAGTAGGTCAGCCAGTCAGTCAGTCAGTAGGTCAACCAGTTAGCAGGTCAAGAGATCAGTCAGTCAGTCAGTAGATCAGCCAGTCAGTCAGTAGGTCAATTTGTCATTCAGTGGGTCAGTCAGTCTGTCTTTAGGTCATCAAGTCTGTCAGTCAGCCAGTCACTCAGTAGGTCAGTCAGTTGCTCAGCCTGTCATTCACTGAGCCAGTCAGTCAGTCACTGAGTCAGTCAGTCTGTCGGTGGGTGGGTCAGTCACTGAGTCAGTCAGTCTGTCGGTGGGTGGGTCGGTCTGTGGGTGGGTCAGTCGGTCGGTCGGTCGGTCGGTCGGTCGGTCGGTCGGTCGGGTCGGGTCGGGTCGGGTCGGGTCGGGTCGGGTCGGGTCGGGTCGGGTCGGGTCGGGTCGGGTCGGGTCGGGTCGGTCGGTCGGTCGGTCGGTCGGTCGGTCGGTCGGTCGGTCGGTCGGTCGGTCGGTCGGTCGGTCGGTCGGTCGGTCGGTCGGTCGGTCGGTCGGTCGGTCGGTCGGTCGGTCGGTCAGTCAGTCAGTCAGTCAGTCAGTCAGTCAGTCAGTCAGTCAGTCAGTCAGTCAGTTAGTCAGTCAGTCAGTCAGTCAGTTAGTCAGTTAGTCAGCTACTCAGTCAGTCAGTCAGTCAGTCAGTCAGTCAGTCAGTCAGTCAGTCAGTCAGTCAGTCAGTCAGTCAGTCAGTCAGTCAGTCAGTCAGTCAGTCAGTCAGTCAGTCAGTCAGTCAGTCAGTCAGTCAGTCAGTCACTCAGTCAGTCAGTCAGTCAGTCAGTCAGTCAGTCTGCCAGTAGGTCAGCCAGTCAGTCAGTAGGTCATTCTGTCAGTCTATGGGTCAGCCAGTCCGTCATTAGGTCATTCAGCAGTCATAAGGTCAGTCAGTCAGTCAGTCAGTCAGTCAGCTAGTCAGTCAGCTAGTCAGCTAGTTAGTCAGCTAGTCACTCAGTCTGTCAGACAGCTAGTCACTCAGTAGGTTGGTCAGTCAGTCGGTCTTACCGTCGGTCGGTCAGTCAGTCACTCAGTCTGTCAGACAGCTAGTCACTCAGTCTGTCAGACATCTACTCACTCAGTCAGTCAGTATGTCAGCCAGTCAGTCAGTCAGTAAATCAGTCAGTCAGTCACAGTCAGTGAGTCAGTCACAGTAAGTGAGTCAGTCACAGTCAGTGAGTCAGTCAGTGAGTCAGTCACAGTCAGTGAGTCAGTCTGTGAGTCAGTCAGTCATTCAGTCAGTAGGTCAGTCAGTCTGTCTCTCAGTCAGTAGGTCAGTCTGTCAGTAGGTCTTTCAGTAGGTCAGTCATTTGGTCGATCGATCAGTCAGTCAGTTAGTCAGTCTGCCAGTAGGTCAGCCAGTCAGTCAGTAGGTCATTCTGTCAGTCAGTGGGTCAGCCAGTCCGTCATTAGGTCATTCAGCAGTCACTAGGTCAGCCAATCTGTAAGTCAGTCAGTTAGTTGGTCAGTCAGCTAATCACTCAGACTGTAAGACAGCTAGTCACTCAGTCTGTCAGACAGCTAGTCACCCAGTCAGTCAGTCAGACAGCTAGTCACTCAGTCTGTCAGACAGCTAGTCACTCAGTCAGTCAGTAGGTCAGCCAGTCAGTCAGTCAGTAGGTCAACCAGTTAGCAGGTCAAGAGATCAGTCAGTCAGTCAGTAGATCAGCCAGTCAGTCAGTAGGTCAATTTGTCATTCAGTGGGTCAGTCAGTCTGTCTTTAGGTCATCAAGTCTGTCAGTCAGCCAGTCACTCAGTAGGTCAGTCAGTTGCTCAGCCTGTCATTCACTGAGCCAGTCAGTCAGTCACTGAGTCAGTCAGTCTGTCGGTGGGTGGGTCAGTCACTGAGCAGTCAGTCTGTCGGTGGGTGGGTCGGTCTGTGGGTGGGTCGGTCTGTGGGTGTGTCAGTCGGTCGGTCGGTCGGTCGGTCGGTCGGTCGGTCGGTCGGTCGGTCGGTCGGTCGGTCGGTCGGTCGGGTCGGGTCGGGTCGGGTCGGGTCGGGTCGGGTCGGGTCGGGTCGGGTCGGGTCGGGTCGGGTCGGGTCGGGTCGGGTCGGGTCGGGTCGGGTCGGGTCGGGTCGGGTCGGTCGGTCGGTCGGTCGGTCGGTCGGTCGGTCGGTCGGTCGGTCGGTCGGTCGGTCGGTCGGTCGGTCAGTCAGTCAGTCAGTCAGTCAGTCAGTCAGTCAGTCAGTCAGTCAGTTAGTCAGTCAGTCAGTCAGTCAGTTAGTCAGTTAGTCAGCTACTCAGTCAGTCAGTCAGTCAGTCAGTCAGTCAGTCAGTCAGTCAGTCAGTCAGTCAGTCAGTCAGTCAGTCAGTCAGTCAGTCAGTCAGTCAGTCAGTCAGTCAGTCAGTCAGTCAGTCAGTCAGTCAGTCAGTCAGTCAGTCAGTCAGTCAGTCTGCCAGTAGGTCAGCCAGTCAGTCAGTAGGTCATTCTGTCAGTCTGTGGGTCAGCCAGTCCGTCATTAGGTCATTCAGCAGTCATAAGGTCAGTCAGTCAGTCAGTCAGTCAGTCAGCTAGTCAGTCAGCTAGTCAGCTAGTTAGTCAGCTAGTCACTCAGTCTGTCAGACAGCTAGTCACTCAGTAGGTTGGTCAGTCAGTCGGTCTTACCGTCGGTCGGTCAGTCAGTCACTCAGTCTGTCAGACAGCTAGTCACTCAGTCTGTCAGACATCTACTCACTCAGTCAGTCAGTATGTCAGCCAGTCAGTCAGTCAGTAAATCAGTCAGTCAGTCACAGTCAGTGAGTCAGTCACAGTAAGTGAGTCAGTCACAGTCAGTGAGTCAGTCAGTGAGTCAGTCACAGTCAGTGAGTCAGTCTGTGAGTCAGTCAGTCATTCAGTCAGTAGGTCAGTCAGTCTGTCTCTCAGTCAGTAGGTCAGTCTGTCAGTAGGTCTTTCAGTAGGTCAGTCATTTGGTCGATCGATCAGTCAGTCAGTTAGTCAGTCTGCCAGTAGGTCAGCCAGTCAGTCAGTAGGTCATTCTGTCAGTCAGTGGGTCAGCCAGTCCGTCATTAGGTCATTCAGCAGTCACTAGGTCAGCCAATCTGTAAGTCAGTCAGTTAGTTGGTCAGTCAGCTAATCACTCAGACTGTAAGACAGCTAGTCACTCAGTCTGTCAGACAGCTAGTCACCCAGTCAGTCAGTCAGACAGCTAGTCACTCAGTCTGTCAGACAGCTAGTCACTCAGTCAGTCAGTAGGTCAGCCAGTCAGTCAGTCAGTAGGTCAACCAGTTAGCAGGTCAAGAGATCAGTCAGTCAGTCAGTAGATCAGCCAGTCAGTCAGTAGGTCAATTTGTCATTCAGTGGGTCAGTCAGTCTGTCTTTAGGTCATCAAGTCTGTCAGTCAGCCAGTCACTCAGTAGGTCAGTCAGTTGCTCAGCCTGTCATTCACTGAGCCAGTCAGTCAGTCACTGAGTCAGTCAGTCTGTCGGTGGGTGGGTCAGTCACTGAGTCAGTCAGTCTGTCGGTGGGTGGGTCGGTCTGTGGGTGGGTCGGTCTGTGGGTGGGTCAGTCGGTCGGTCGGTCGGTCGGTCGGTCGGTCGGTCGGTCGGTCGGTCGGTCGGGTCGGGTCGGGTCGGGTCGGGTCGGGTCGGGTCGGGTCGGGTCGGGTCGGGTCGGTCGGTCGGTTGGTCGGTCGGTCGGTCGGTCGGTCGGTCGGTCGGTCGGTCGGTCGGTCGGTCGGTCGGTCGGTCAGTCAGTCAGTCAGTCAGTCAGTCAGTCAGTCAGTCAGTCAGTCAGTCAGTTAGTCAGTCAGTCAGTCAGTCAGTTAGTCAGTTAGTCAGCTACTCAGTCAGTCAGTCAGTCAGTCAGTCAGTCAGTCAGTCAGTCAGTCAGTCAGTCAGTCAGTCAGTCAGTTAGTCAGTCAGTCAGTCAGTCAGTCAGTCAGTCAGTCAGTCAGTCAGTCAGTCAGTCAGTCAGTCAGTCAGTCAGTCAGTCAGTCTGCCAGTAGGTCAGCCAGTCAGTCAGTAGGTCATTCTGTCAGTCTGTGGGTCAGCCAGTCCGTCATTATGTCATTCAGCAGTCATAAGGTCAGTCAGTCAGTCAGTCAGTCAGTCAGCTAGTCAGTCAGCTAGTCAGCTAGTTAGTCAGCTAGTCACTCAGTCTGTCAGACAGCTAGTCACTCAGTAGGTTGGTCAGTCAGTCGGTCTTAACGTCGGTCGGTCAGTCAGTCACTCAGTCTGTCAGACAGCTAGTCACTCAGTCTGTCAGACATCTACTCACTCAGTCAGTCAGTATGTCAGCCAGTCAGTCAGTCAGTAAATCAGTCAGTCAGTCACAGTCAGTGAGTCAGTCACAGTAAGTGAGTCAGTCACAGTCAGTGAGTCAGTCAGTGAGTCAGTCACAGTCAGTGAGTCAGTCTGTGAGTCAGTCAGTCATTCAGTCAGTAGGTCAGTCAGTCTGTCTCTCAGTCAGTAGGTCAGTCTGTCAGTAGGTCTTTCAGTAGGTCAGTCATTTGGTCGATCGATCAGTCAGTCAGTTAGTCAGTCTGCCAGTAGGTCAGCCAGTCAGTCAGTAGGTCATTCTGTCAGTCAGTGGGTCAGCCAGTCCGTCATTAGGTCATTCAGCAGTCACTAGGTCAGCCAATCTGTAAGTCAGTCAGTTAGTTGGTCAGTCAGCTAATCACTCAGACTGTAAGACAGCTAGTCACTCAGTCTGTCAGACAGCTAGTCACCCAGTCAGTCAGTCAGACAGCTAGTCACTCAGTCTGTCAGACAGCTAGTCACTCAGTCAGTCAGTAGGTCAGCCAGTCAGTCAGTCAGTAGGTCAACCAGTTAGCAGGTCAAGAGATCAGTCAGTCAGTCAGTAGATCAGCCAGTCAGTCAGTAGGTCAATTTGTCATTCAGTGGGTCAGTCAGTCTGTCTTTAGGTCATCAAGTCTGTCAGTCAGCCAGTCACTCAGTAGGTCAGTCAGTTGCTCAGCCTGTCATTCACTCATTCACTGAGCCAGTCAGTCAGTCACTGAGTCAGTCAGTCTGTCGGTGGGTTGGTCAGTCACTGAGTCAGTCAGTCTGTCGGTGGGTGGGTCGGTCTGTGGGTGGGTCGGTCTGTGGGTGGGTCAGTCGGTCGGTCGGTCGGTCGGTCGGTCGGTCGGTCGGTCGGTCGGTCGGGTCGGGTCGGGTCGGGTCGGGTCGGGTCGGGTCGGGTCGGGTCGGGTCGGGTCGGGTCGGGTCGGGTCGGGTCGGGTCGGGTCGGGTCGGGTCGGGTCGGGTCGGGTCGGGTCGGGTCGGGTCGGTCGGTCGGTCGGTCGGTCGGTCGGTCGGTCGGTCGGTCGGTCGGTCGGTCGGTCGGTCGGTCGGTCGGTCAGTCAGTCAGTCAGTCAGTCAGTCAGTCAGTCAGTCAGTCAGTCAGTCAGTCAGTTAGTCAGTCAGTCAGTCAGTCAGTTAGTCAGTTAGTCAGCTACTCAGTCAGTCAGTCAGTCAGTCAGTCAGTCAGTCAGTCAGTCAGTCAGTCAGTCAGTCAGTCAGTCAGTCAGTCAGTCAGTCAGTCAGTCAGTCAGTCAGTCAGTCAGTCAGTCAGTCAGTCAGTCTGCCAGTAGGTCAGCCAGTCAGTCAGTAGGTCATTCTGTCAGTCTGTGGGTCAGCCAGTCCGTCATTAGGTCATTCAGCAGTCATAAGGTCAGTCAGTCAGTCAGTCAGTCAGTCAGCTAGTCAGTCAGCTAGTCAGCTAGTTAGTCAGCTAGTCACTCAGTCTGTCAGACAGCTAGTCACTCAGTAGGTTGGTCAGTCAGTCGGTCTTACCGTCGGTCGGTCAGTCAGTCACTCAGTCTGTCAGACAGCTAGTCACTCAGTCTGTCAGACATCTACTCACTCAGTCAGTCAGTATGTCAGCCAGTCAGTCAGTCAGTAAATCAGTCAGTCAGTCACAGTCAGTGAGTCAGTCACAGTAAGTGAGTCAGTCACAGTCAGTGAGTCAGTCAGTGAGTCAGTCACAGTCAGTGAGTCAGTCTGTGAGTCAGTCAGTCATTCAGTCAGTAGGTCAGTCAGTCTGTCTCTCAGTCAGTAGGTCAGTCTGTCAGTAGGTCTTTCAGTAGGTCAGTCATTTGGTCGATCGATCAGTCAGTCAGTTAGTCAGTCTGCCAGTAGGTCAGCCAGTCAGTCAGTAGGTCATTCTGTCAGTCAGTGGGTCAGCCAGTCCGTCATTAGGTCATTCAGCAGTCACTAGGTCAGCCAATCTGTAAGTCAGTCAGTTAGTTGGTCAGTCAGCTAATCACTCAGACTGTAAGACAGCT
>CAVMGG010000945.1:0-15000 GCA_963680895.1 Fragum sueziense | reverse complement strand
TCAGTCAGTCTGCCAGTAGGTCAGCCAGTCAGTCAGTAGGTCATTCTGTCAGTCTGTGGGTCAGCCAGTCCGTCATTAGGTCATTCAGCAGTCATAAGGTCAGTCAGTCAGTCAGTCAGTCAGTCAGCTAGTCAGTCAGCTAGTCAGCTAGTTAGTCAGCTAGTCACTCAGTCTGTCAGACAGCTAGTCACTCAGTAGGTTGGTCAGTCAGTCGGTCTTACCCTCGGTCGGTCAGTCAGTCACTCAGTCTGTCAGACAGCTAGTCACTCAGTCTGTCAGACATCTACTCACTCAGTCAGTCAGTATGTCAGCCAGTCAGTCAGTCAGTAAATCAGTCAGTCAGTCACAGTCAGTGAGTCAGTCACAGTAAGTGAGTCAGTCACAGTCAGTGAGTCAGTCAGTGAGTCAGTCACAGTCAGTGAGTCAGTCTGTGAGTCAGTCAGTCATTCAGTCAGTAGGTCAGTCAGTCTGTCTCTCAGTCAGTAGGTCAGTCTGTCAGTAGGTCTTTCAGTAGGTCAGTCATTTGGTCGATCGATCAGTCAGTCAGTTAGTCAGTCTGCCAGTAGGTCAGCCAGTCAGTCAGTAGGTCATTCTGTCAGTCAGTGGGTCAGCCAGTCCGTCATTAGGTCATTCAGCAGTCACTAGGTCAGCCAATCTGTAAGTCAGTCAGTTAGTTGGTCAGTCAGCTAATCACTCAGACTGTAAGACAGCTAGTCACTCAGTCTGTCAGACAGCTAGTCACCCAGTCAGTCAGTCAGACAGCTAGTCACACAGTCTGTCAGACAGCTAGTCACTCAGTCAGTCAGTAGGTCAGCCAGTCAGTCAGTCAGTAGGTCAACCAGTTAGCAGGTCAAGAGATCAGTCAGTCAGTCAGTAGATCAGCCAGTCAGTCAGTAGGTCAATTTGTCATTCAGTGGGTCAGTCAGTCTGTCTTTAGGTCATCAAGTTTGTCAGTCAGCCAGTCACTCAGTAGGTCAGTCAGTTGCTCAGCCTGTCATTCACTGAGCCAGTCAGTCAGTCACTGAGTCAGTCAGTCTGTCGGTGGGTGGGTCAGTCACTGAGTCAGTCAGTCTGTCGGTGGGTGGGTCGGTCTGTGGGTGGGTCGGTCTGTGGGTGGGTCAGTCGGTGGGTCGGTGGGTCGGTGGGTCGGTCGGTCGGGTCGGGTCGGGTCGGGTCGGGTCGGGTCGGGTCGGGTCGGGTCGGGTCGGGTCGGGTCGGGTCGGGTCGGTCGGTCGGTCGGTCGGTCGGTCGGTCGGTCGGTCGGTCTGTCGGTCGGTCGGTCGGTCGGTCGGTCGGTCGGTCGGTCGGTCGGTCAGTCAGTCAGTCAGTCAGTCAGTCAGTCATTCAGTCAGTCAGTCAGTCAGTTAGTCAGTCAGTCAGTCAGTCAGTTAGTCAGTTAGTCAGCTACTCAGTCAGTCAGTCAGTCAGTCAGTCAGTCAGTCAGTCAGTCAGTCAGTCAGTCAGTCAGTCAGTCAGTCAGTCAGTCAGTCAGTCAGTCAGTCAGTCAGTCAGTCAGTCAGTCAGTCAGTCAGTCAGTCTGCCAGTAGGTCAGCCAGTCAGTCAGTAGGTCATTCTGTCAGTCTGTGGGTCAGCCAGTCCGTCATTAGGTCATTCAGCAGTCATAAGGTCAGTCAGTCAGTCAGTCAGTCAGTCAGCTAGTCAGTCAGCTAGTCAGCTAGTTAGTCAGCTAGTCACTCAGTCTGTCAGACAGCTAGTCACTCAGTAGGTTGGTCAGTCAGTCGGTCTTACCGTCGGTCGGTCAGTCAGTCACTCAGTCTGTCAGACAGCTAGTCACTCAGTCTGTCAGACATCTACTCACTCAGTCAGTCAGTATGTCAGCCAGTCAGTCAGTCAGTAAATCAGTCAGTCAGTCACAGTCAGTGAGTCAGTCACAGTAAGTGAGTCAGTCACAGTCAGTGAGTCAGTCAGTGAGTCAGTCACAGTCAGTGAGTCAGTCTGTGAGTCAGTCAGTCATTCAGTCAGTAGGTCAGTCAGTCTGTCTCTCAGTCAGTAGGTCAGTCTGTCAGTAGGTCTTTCAGTAGGTCAGTCATTTGGTCGATCGATCAGTCAGTCAGTTAGTCAGTCTGCCAGTAGGTCAGCCAGTCAGTCAGTAGGTCATTCTGTCAGTCAGTGGGTCAGCCAGTCCGTCATTAGGTCATTCAGCAGTCACTAGGTCAGCCAATCTGTAAGTCAGTCAGTTAGTTGGTCAGTCAGCTAATCACTCAGACTGTAAGACAGCTAGTCACTCAGTCTGTCAGACAGCTAGTCACCCAGTCAGTCAGTCAGACAGCTAGTCACTCAGTCTGTCAGACAGCTAGTCACTCAGTCAGTCAGTAGGTCAGCCAGTCAGTCAGTCAGTAGGTCAACCAGTTAGCAGGTCAAGAGATCAGTCAGTCAGTCAGTAGATCAGCCAGTCAGTCAGTAGGTCAATTTGTCATTCAGTGGGTCAGTCAGTCTGTCTTTAGGTCATCAAGTCTGTCAGTCAGCCAGTCACTCAGTAGGTCAGTCAGTTGCTCAGCCTGTCATTCACTGAGCCAGTCAGTCAGTCACTGAGTCAGTCAGTCTGTCGGTGGGTGGGTCAGTCACTGAGTCAGTCAGTCTGTCGGTGGGTGGGTCGGTCTGTGGGTGGGTCGGTCTGTGGGTGGGTCAGTCGGTCGGTCGGTCGGTCGGTCGGTCGGTCGGTCGGTCGGTCGGTCGGTCGGTCGGGTCGGGTCGGGTCGGGTCGGGTCGGGTCGGGTCGGGTCGGGTCGGGTCGGGTCGGGTCGGGTCGGGTCGGGTCGGGTCGGGTCGGTCGGTCGGTCGGTCGGTCGGTCGGTCGGTCGGTCGGTCGGTCGGTCGGTCGGTCGGTCGGTCGGTCGGTCGGTCAGTCAGTCAGTCAGTCAGTCAGTCAGTCAGTCAGTCAGTCAGTCAGTCAGTCAGTCAGTTAGTCAGTCAGTCAGTCAGTCAGTTAGTCAGTTAGTCAGCTACTCAGTCAGTCAGTCAGTCAGTCAGTCAGTCAGTCAGTGAGTCAGTCAGTGAGTCAGTCAGTCAGTCAGTCAGTCAGTCAGTCAGTCAGTCAGTCAGTCAGTCAGTCAGTCAGTCAGTCAGTCAGTCAGTCAGTCAGTCAGTCAGTCAGTCAGTCAGTCAGTCTGCCAGTAGGTCAGCCAGTCAGTCAGTAGGTCATTCTGTCAGTCTGTGGGTCAGCCAGTCCGTCATTAGGTCATTCAGCAGTCATAAGGTCAGTCAGTCAGTCAGTCAGTCAGCTAGTCAGTCAGCTAGTCAGCTAGTTAGTCAGCTAGTCACTCAGTCTGTCAGACAGCTAGTCACTCAGTAGGTTGGTCAGTCAGTCGGTCTTACCGTCGGTCGGTCAGTCAGTCACTCAGTCTGTCAGACAGCTAGTCACTCAGTCTGTCAGACATCTACTCACTCAGTCAGTCAGTATGTCAGCCAGTCAGTCAGTCAGTAAATCAGTCAGTCAGTCACAGTCAGTGAGTCAGTCACAGTAAGTGAGTCAGTCACAGTCAGTGAGTCAGTCAGTGAGTCAGTCACAGTCAGTGAGTCAGTCTGTGAGTCAGTCAGTCATTCAGTCAGTAGGTCAGTCAGTCTGTCTCTCAGTCAGTAGGTCAGTCTGTCAGTAGGTCTTTCAGTAGGTCAGTCATTTGGTCGATCGATCAGTCAGTCAGTTAGTCAGTCTGCCAGTAGGTCAGCCAGTCAGTCAGTAGGTCATTCTGTCAGTCAGTGGGTCAGCCAGTCCGTCATTAGGTCATTCAGCAGTCACTAGGTCAGCCAATCTGTAAGTCAGTCAGTTAGTTGGTCAGTCAGCTAATCACTCAGACTGTAAGACAGCTAGTCACTCAGTCTGTCAGACAGCTAGTCACCCAGTCAGTCAGTCAGACAGCTAGTCACTCAGTCTGTCAGACAGCTAGTCACTCAGTCAGTCAGTAGGTCAGCCAGTCAGTCAGTCAGTAGGTCAACCAGTTAGCAGGTCAAGAGATCAGTCAGTCAGTCAGTAGATCAGCCAGTCAGTCAGTAGGTCAATTTGTCATTCAGTGGGTCAGTCAGTATGTCTTTAGGTCATCAAGTCTGTCAGTCAGCCAGTCACTCAGTAGGTCAGTCAGTTGCTCAGCCTGTCATTCACTGAGCCAGTCAGTCAGTCACTGAGTCAGTCAGTCTGTCGGTGGGTGGGTCAGTCACTGAGTCAGTCAGTCTGTCGGTGGGTGGGTCGGTCTGTGGGTGGGTCGGTCTGAGGGTGGGTCAGTCGGTCGGTCGGTCGGTCGGTCGGTCGGTCGGTCGGTCGGTCGGGTCGGGTCGGGTCGGGTCGGGTCGGGTCGGGTCGGGTCGGGTCGGGTCGGGTCGGGTCGGTCGGTCGGTCGGTCGGTCGGTCGGTCGGTCGGTCGGTCGGTCGGTCGGTCCGGTCGGTCGGTCGGTCGGTCAGTCAGTCAGTCAGTCAGTCAGTCAGTCAGTCAGTCAGTCAGTCAGTTAGTCAGTCAGTCAGTCAGTCAGTTAGTCAGTTAGTCAGCTACTCAGTCAGTCAGTCAGTCAGTCAGTCAGTCAGTCAGTCAGTCAGTCAGTCAGTCAGTCAGTCAGTCAGTCAGTCAGTCAGTCAGTCCAGTCAGTCAGTCAGTCAGTCAGTCAGTCAGTCAGTCAGTCAGTCAGTCAGTCTGCCAGTAGGTCAGCCAGTCAGTCAGTAGGTCATTCTGTCAGTCTGTGGGTCAGCCAGTCCGTCATTAGGTCATTCAGCAGTCATAAGGTCAGTCAGTCAGTCAGTCAGTCAGTCAGCTAGTCAGTCAGCTAGTCAGCTAGTTAGTCAGCTAGTCACTCAGTCTGTCAGACAGCTAGTCACTCAGTAGGTTGGTCAGTCAGTCGGTCTTACCGTCGGTCGGTCAGTCAGTCACTCAGTCTGTCAGACAGCTAGTCCACTCAGTCTGTCAGACATCTACTCACTCAGTCAGTCAGTATGTCAGCCAGTCAGTCAGTCAGTAAATCAGTCAGTCAGTCACAGTCAGTGAGTCAGTCACAGTAAGTGAGTCAGTCACAGTCAGTGAGTCAGTCAGTGAGTCAGTCACAGTCAGTGAGTCAGTCTGTGAGTCAGTCAGTCATTCAGTCAGTAGGTCAGTCAGTCTGTCTCTCAGTCAGTAGGTCAGTCTGTCAGTAGGTCTTTCAGTAGGTCAGTCATTTGGTCGATCGATCAGTCAGTCAGTTAGTCAGTCTGCCAGTAGGTCAGCCAGTCAGTCAGTAGGTCATTCTGTCAGTCAGTGGGTCAGCCAGTCCGTCATTAGGTCATTCAGCAGTCACTAGGTCAGCCAATCTGTAAGTCAGGTCAGTTAGTTGGTCAGTCAGCTAATCACTCAGACTGTAAGACAGCTAGTCACTCAGTCTGTCAGACAGCTAGTCACCCAGTCAGTCAGTCAGACAGCTAGTCACTCAGTCTGTCAGACAGCTAGTCACTCAGTCAGTCAGTAGGTCAGCCAGTCAGTCAGTCAGTAGGTCAACCAGTTAGCAGGTCAAGAGATCAGTCAGTCAGTCAGTAGATCAGCCAGTCAGTCAGTAGGTCAATTTGTCATTCAGTGGGTCAGTCAGTCTGTCTTTAGGTCATCAAGTCTGTCAGTCAGCCAGTCACTCAGTAGGTCAGTCAGTTGCTCAGCCTGTCATTCACTGAGCCAGTCAGTCAGTCACTGAGTCAGTCAGTCTGTCGGTGGGTGGGTCAGTCACTGAGTCAGTCAGTCTGTCGGTGGGTGGGTCGGTCTGTGGGTGGGTCGGTCTGTGGGCTGGGTCAGTTCGGTCGGTCGGTCGGTCGGTCGGTCGGTCGGGTCGGGTCGGGTCGGGTCGGGTCGGGTCGGGTCCGGGTCGGGTCGGGTCGGGTCGGGTCGGGTCGGTCGGGTCGGGTCGGTCGGTCGGTCGGTCGGTCGTCGGTCGGTCGGTCGGTCGGTCGGTCGGTCGGTCGGTCGGTCAGTCAGTCAGTCAGTCAGTCAGTCAGTCAGTCAGTCAGTCAGTCAGTTAGTCAGTCAGTCAGTCAGTCAGTTAGTCAGTTAGTCAGCTACTCAGTCAGTCAGTCAGTCAGTCAGTCAGTCAGTCAGTCAGTCAGTCAGTCAGTCAGTCAGTCAGTCAGTCAGTCAGTCAGTCAGTCAGTCAGTCAGTCAGTCAGTCAGTCAGTCAGTCAGTCAGTCAGTCAGTCAGTCAGTCTGCCAGTAGGTCAGCCAGTCAGTCAGTAGGTCATTCTGTCAGTCTGTGGGTCAGCCAGTCCGTCATTAGGTCATTCAGCAGTCATAAGGTCAGTCAGTCAGTTCAGTCAGTCAGCTAGTCAGTCAGCTAGTCAGCTAGTTAGTCAGCTAGTCACTCAGTCTGTCAGACAGCTAGTCACTCAGTAGGTTGGTCAGTCAGTCGGTCTTACCGTCGGTCGGTCAGTCAGTCACTCAGTCTGTCAGACAGCTAGTCACTCAGTCTGTCAGACATCTACTCACTCAGTCAGTCAGTATGTCAGCCAGTCAGTCAGTCAGTAAATCAGTCAGTCAGTCACAGTCAGTGAGTCAGTCACAGTAAGTGAGTCAGTCACAGTCAGTGAGTCAGTCAGTGAGTCAGTCACAGTCAGTGAGTCAGTCTGTGAGTCAGTCAGTCATTCAGTCAGTAGGTCAGTCAGTCTGTCTCTCAGTCAGTAGGTCAGTCTGTCAGTAGTCTTTCAGTAGGTCAGTCATTTGGTCGATCGATCAGTCAGTCAGTTAGTCAGTCTGCCAGTAGGTCAGCCAGTCAGTCAGTAGGTCATTCTGTCAGTCAGTGGGTCAGCCAGTCCGTCATTAGGTCATTCAGCAGTCACTAGGTCAGCCAATCTGTAAGTCAGTCAGTTAGTTGGTCAGTCAGCTAATCACTCAGACTGTAAGACAGCTAGTCACTCAGTCTGTCAGACAGCTAGTCACCCAGTCAGTCAGTCAGACAGCTAGTCACTCAGTCTGTCAGACAGCTAGTCACTCAGTCAGTCAGTAGGTCAGCCAGTCAGTCAGTCAGTAGGTCAACCAGTTAGCAGGTCAAGAGATCAGTCAGTCAGTCAGTAGATCAGCCAGTCAGTCAGTAGGTCAATTTGTCATTCAGTGGGTCAGTCAGTATGTCTTTAGGTCATCAAGTCTGTCAGTCAGCCAGTCACTCAGTAGGTCAGTCAGTTGCTCAGCCTGTCATTCACTGAGCCAGTCAGTCAGTCACTGAGTCAGTCAGTCTGTCGGTGGGTGGGTCAGTCACTGAGTCAGTCAGTCTGTCGGTGGGTGGGTCGGTCTGTGGGTGGGTCGGTCTGTGGGTGGGTCAGTCGGTCGGTCGGTCGGTCGGTCGGTCGGTCGGTCGGTCGGTCGGTCGGTCGGTCGGGTCGGGTCGGGTTGGGTCGGGTCGGGTCGGGTCGGGTCGGGTCGGGTCGGGTCGGGTCGGGTCGGGTCGGGTCGGGTCGGGTCGGGTCGGTCGGTCGGTCGGTCGTCGGTCGGTCGGTCGGTCGGTCGGTCGGTCGGTCGGTCGGTCGGTCGGTCAGTCAGTCAGTCAGTCAGTCAGTCAGTCAGTCAGTCAGTCAGTCAGTCAGTTAGTCAGTCAGTCAGTCAGTCAGTTAGTCAGTTAGTCAGCTACTCAGTCAGTCAGTCAGTCAGTCAGTCAGTCAGTCAGTCAGTCAGTCAGTCAGTCAGTCAGTCAGTCAGTCAGTCAGTCAGTCAGTCAGTAAGTCAGTCAGTCAGTCAGTCAGTCAGTCAGTCAGTCAGTCAGTCTGCCAGTAGGTCAGCCAGTCAGTCTGCCAGTAGGTCAGCCAGTCAGTCAGTAGGTCATTCTGTCAGTCTGTGGGTCAGCCAGTCCGTCATTAGGTCATTCAGCAGTCATAAGGTCAGTCAGTCAGTCAGTCAGTCAGTCAGCTAGTCAGTCAGCTAGTCAGCTAGTTAGTCAGCTAGTCACTCAGTCTGTCAGACAGCTAGTCACTCAGTAGGTTAGGTTGGTCAGTCAGTCGGTCTTACCGTCGGTCGGTCAGTCAGTCACTCAGTCTGTCAGACAGCTAGTCACTCAGTCTGTCAGACATCTACTCACTCAGTCAGTCAGTATGTCAGCCAGTCAGTCAGTCAGTAAATCAGTCAGTCAGTCACAGTCAGTGAGTCAGTCACAGTAAGTGAGTCAGTCACAGTCAGTGAGTCAGTCAGTGAGTCAGTCACAGTCAGTGAGTCAGTCTGTGAGTCAGTCAGTCATTCAGTCAGTAGGTCTTTCAGTAGGTCAGTCATTTGGTCGATCGATCAGTCAGTCAGTTAGTCAGTCTGCCAGTAGGTCAGCCAGTCAGTCAGTAGGTCATTCTGTCAGTCAGTGGGTCAGCCAGTCCGTCATTAGGTCATTCAGCAGTCACTAGGTCAGCCAATCTGTAAGTCAGTCAGTTAGTTGGTCAGTCAGCTAATCACTCAGACTGTAAGACAGCTAGTCACTCAGTCTGTCAGACAGCTAGTCACCCAGTCAGTCAGTCAGACAGCTAGTCACTCAGTCTGTCAGACAGCTAGTCACTCAGTCAGTCAGTAGGTCAGCCAGTCAGTCAGTCAGTAGGTCAACCAGTTAGCAGGTCAAGAGATCAGTCAGTCAGTCAGTAGATCAGCCAGTCAGTCAGTAGGTCAATTTGTCATTCAGTGGGTCAGTCAGTCTGTCTTTAGGTCATCAAGTCTGTCAGTCAGCCAGTCACTCAGTAGGTCAGTCAGTTGCTCAGCCTGTCATTCACTGAGCCAGTCAGTCAGTCACTGAGTCCAGTCAGTCTGTCGGTGGGTGGGTCAGTCACTGAGTCAGTCAGTCTGTCGGTGGGTGGGTCGGTCTGTGGGTGGGTCGGTCTGTGGGTGGGTCAGTCGGTCGGTCGGTTGGTCGGTCGGTCGGTCGGTCGGTCGGGTCGGGTCGGGTCGGGTCGGGTCGGGTCGGGTCGGGTCGGGTCGGGTCGGGTCGGGTCGGGTCGGGTCGGGTCGGGTCGGGTCGGGTCGGGTCGGGTCGGGTCGGTCGGTCGGTCGGTCGGTCGGTCGGTCGGTCGGTCGGTCGGTCGGTCGGTCGGTCGGTCGGTCGGTCGGTCGGTCGGTCAGTCAGTCAGTCAGTCAGTCAGTCAGTCAGTCAGTCAGTCAGTCAGTCAGTTAGTCAGTCAGTCAGTCAGTCAGTTAGTCAGTTAGTCAGCTACTCAGTCAGTCAGTCAGTCAGTCAGTCAGTCAGTCAGTCAGTCAGTCAGTCAGTCAGTCAGTCAGTCAGTCAGTCAGTCAGTCAGTCAGTCAGTCAGTCAGTCAGTCAGTCAGTCAGTCAGTCAGTCAGTCAGTCAGTCAGTCAGTCAGTCAGTCTGCCAGTAGGTCAGCCAGTCAGTCAGTAGGTCATTCTGTCAGTCTGTGGGTCAGCCAGTCCGTCATTAGGTCATTCAGCAGTCATAAGGTCAGTCAGTCAGTCAGTCAGCTAGTCAGTCAGCTAGTCAGTCAGCTAGTCAGCTAGTTAGTCAGCTAGTCACTCAGTCTGTCAGACAGCTAGTCACTCAGTAGGTTGGTCAGTCAGTCGGTCTTACCGTCGGTCGGTCAGTCAGTCACTCAGTCTGTCAGACAGCTAGTCACTCAGTCTGTCAGACATCTACTCACTCAGTCAGTCAGTATGTCAGCCAGTCAGTCAGTCAGTAAATCAGTCAGTCAGTCACAGTCAGTGAGTCAGTCACAGTAAGTGAGTCAGTCACAGTCAGTGAGTCAGTCAGTGAGTCAGTCACAGTCAGTGAGTCAGTCTGTGAGTCAGTCAGTCATTCAGTCAGTAGGTCAGTCAGTCTGTCTCTCAGTCAGTAGGTCAGTCTGTCAGTAGGTCTTTAAGTAGGTCAGTCATTTGGTCGATCGATCAGTCAGTCAGTTAGTCAGTCTGCCAGTAGGTCAGCCAGTCAGTCAGTAGGTCATTCTGTCAGTCAGTGGGTCAGCCAGTCCGTCATTAGGTCATTCAGCAGTCACTAGGTCAGCCAATCTGTAAGTCAGTCAGTTAGTTGGTCAGTCAGCTAATCACTCAGACTGTAAGACAACTAGTCACTCAGTCTGTCAGACAGCTAGTCACCCAGTCAGTCAGTCAGACAGCTAGTCACTCAGTCTGTCAGACATCTACTCACTCAGTCAGTCAGTATATCAGCCAGTCAGTCAGTCAGTAAATCAGTCAGTCAGTCACAGTCAGTGAGTCAGTCACAGTAAGTGAGTCAGTCACAGTCAGTGAGTCAGTCAGTGGGTCAGTCACAGTCAGTGAGTCAGTCTGTGAGTCAGTCAGTCATTCAGTCAGTAGGTCAGTCAGTCTGTCTCTCAGTCAGTAGGTCAGTCTGTCAGTAGGTCTTTCAGTAGGTCAGTCATTTGGTCGATCGATCAGTCAGTCAGTTAGTCAGTCTGCCAGTAGGTCAGCCAGTCAGTCAGTAGGTCATTCTGTCAGTCAGTGGGTCAGCCAGTCCGTCATTAGGTCATTCAGCAGTCACTAGGTCAGCCAATCTGTAAGTCAGTCAGTTAGTTGGTCAGTCAGCTAATCACTCAGACTGTAAGACAGCTAGTCACTCAGTCTGTCAGACAGCTAGTCACCCAGTCAGTCAGTCAGACAGCTAGTCACTCAGTCTGTCAGACAGCTAGTCACTCAGTCAGTCAGTAGGTCAGCCAGTCAGTCAGTCAGTAGGTCAACCAGTTAGCAGGTCAAGAGATCAGTCAGTCAGTCAGTAGATCAGCCAGTCAGTCAGTAGGTCAATTTGTCATTCAGTTGGTCAGTCAGTCTGTCTTTAGGTCATCAAGTCTGTCAGTCAGCCAGTCACTCAGTAGGTCAGTCAGTTGCTCAGCCTGTCATTCACTGAGCCAGTCAGTCAGTCACTGAGTCAGTCAGTCTGTCGGTGGGTGGGTCAGTCACTGAGTCAGTCAGTCTGTCGGTGGGTGGGTCGGTCTGTGGGTGGGTCGGTCTGTGGGTGGGTCAGTCGGTCGGTCGGTCGGTCGGTCGGTCGGTCGGTCGGTCGGTCGGTCGGGTCGGGTCGGGTCGGGTCGGGTCGGGTCGGGTCGGGTCGGGTCGGGTCGGGTCGGGTCGGGTCGGGTCGGGTCGGGTCGGGTCGGGTCGGTCGGTCGGTCAGTCGGTCGTTCGGTCGGTCGGTCGGTCGGTCGGTCGGTCGGTCGGTCGGTCGGTCGGTCGGTCGGTCAGTCAGTCAGTCAGTCAGTCAGTCAGTCAGTCAGTCAGTCAGTCAGTCAGTCAGTCAGTTAGTCAGTCAGTCAGTCAGTCAGTTAGTCAGTTAGTCAGCTACTCAGTCAGTCAGTCAGTCAGTCAGTCAGTCAGTCAGTCAGTCAGTCAGTCAGTCAGTCAGTCAGTCAGTCAGTCAGTCAGTCAGTCAGTCAGTCAGTCAGTCAGTCAGTCAGTCAGTCAGTCAGTCAGTCAGTCAGTCAGTCAGTCAGTCAGTCAGTCAGTCAGTCAGTCAGTCAGTCAGTCTGCCAGTAGGTCAGCCAGTCAGTCAGTAGGTCATTCTGTCAGTCTGTGGGTCAGCCAGTCCGTCATTAGGTCATTCAGCAGTCATAAGGTCAGTCAGTCAGTCAGTCAGTCAGTCAGCTAGTCAGTCAGCTAGTCAGCTAGTTAGTCAGCTAGTCACTCAGTCTGTCAGACAGCTAGTCACTCAGTAGGTTGGTCAGTCAGTCGGTCTTACCGTCGGTCGGTCAGTCAGTCACTCAGTCTGTCAGACAGCTAGTCACTCAGTCTGTCAGACATCTACTCACTCAGTCAGTCAGTATGTCAGCCAGTCAGTCAGTCAGTAAATCAGTCAGTCAGTCACAGTCAGTGAGTCAGTCACAGTAAGTGAGTCAGTCACAGTCAGTGAGTCAGTCAGTGAGTCAGTCACAGTCAGTGAGTCAGTCTGTGAGTCAGTCAGTCATTCAGTCAGTAGGTCAGTCAGTCTGTCTCTCAGTCAGTAGGTCAGTCTGTCAGTAGGTCTTTCAGTAGGTCAGTCATTTGGTCGATCGATCAGTCAGTCAGTTAGTCAGTCTGCCAGTAGGTCAGCCAGTCAGTCAGTAGGTCATTCTGTCAGTCAGTGGGTCAGCCAGTCCGTCATTAGGTCATTCAGCAGTCACTAGGTCAGCCAATCTGTAAGTCAGTCAGTTAGTTGGTCAGTCAGCTAATCACTCAGACTGTAAGACAGCTAGTCACTCAGTCTGTCAGACAGCTAGTCACCCAGTCAGTCAGTCAGACAGCTAGTCACTCAGTCTGTCAGACAGCTAGTCACTCAGTCAGTCAGTAGGTCAGCCAGTCAGTCAGTCAGTAGGTCAACCAGTTAGCAGGTCAAGAGATCAGTCAGTCAGTCAGTAGATCAGCCAGTCAGTCAGTAGGTCAATTTGTCATTCAGTGGGTCAGTCAGTCTGTCTTTAGGTCATCAAGTCTGTCAGTCAGCCAGTCACTCAGTAGGTCAGTCAGTTGCTCAGCCTGTCATTCACTGAGCCAGTCAGTCAGTCACTGAGTCAGTCAGTCTGTCGGTGGGTGGGTCAGTCACTGAGTCAGTCAGTCTGTCGGTGGGTGGGTCGGTCTGTGGGTGGGTCGGGCTGTGGGTGGGTCGGTCGGTCGGTCGGTCGGTCGGTCGGTCGGTCGGTCGGTCGGTCGGTCGGGTCGGGTCGGGTCAGGTCGGGTCGGGTCGGGTCGGGTCGGGTCGGGTCGGGTCGGGTCGGGTCGGGTCGGTCGGTCGGTCGGTCGGTCAGTCGGTCGGTCGGTCGGTCGGTCGGTCGGTCGGTCGGTCGGTCGGTCGGTCGGTCGGTCAGTCAGTCAGTCAGTCAGTCAGTCAGTCAGTCAGTCAGTCAGTCAGTCAGTTAGTCAGTCAGTCAGTTAGTCAGTTAGTCAGTTAGTCAGCTACTCAGTCAGTCAGTCAGTCAGTCAGTCAGTCAGTCAGTCAGTCAGTCAGTCAGTCAGTCAGTCAGTCAGTCAGTCAGTCAGTCAGTCAGTCAGTCAGTCAGTCAGTCAGTCAGTCAGTCCGTCAGTCAGTCAGTCAGTCAGTCAGTCAGTCAGTCAGTCAGTCAGTCTGCCAGTAGGTCAGCCAGTCAGTCAGTAGGTAATTCTGTCAGTCTGTGGGTCAGCCAGTCCGTCATTAGGTCATTCAGCAGTCATAAGGTCAGTCAGTCAGTCAGTCAGTCAGCTAGTCAGTCAGCTAGTCAGCTAGTTAGTCAGCTAGTCACTCAGTCTGTCAGACAGCTAGTCACTCAGTAGGTTGGTCAGTCAGTCGGTCTTACCGTCGGTCGGTCAGTCAGTCACTCAGTCTGTCAGACATCTACTCACTCAGTCAGTCAGTATGTCAGCCAGTCAGTCAGTCAGTAAATCAGTCAGTCAGTCACAGTCAGTGAGTCAGTCACAGTAAGTGAGTCAGTCACAGTCAGTGAGTCAGTCAGTGAGTCAGTCACAGTCAGTGAGTCAGTCTGTGAGTCAGTCAGTCATTCAGTCAGTAGGTCAGTCAGTCTGTCTCTCAGTCAGTAGGTCAGTCTGTCAGTAGGTCTTTAAGTAGGTCAGTCATTTGGTCGATCGATCAGTCAGTCAGTTAGTCAGTCTGCCAGTAGGTCAGCCAGTCAGTCAGTAGGTCATTCTGTCAGTCAGTGGGTCAGCCAGTCCGTCATTAGGTCATTCAGCAGTCACTAGGTCAGCCAATCTGTAAGTCAGTCAGTTAGTTGGTCAGTCAGCTAATCACTCAGACTGTAAGACAACTAGTCACTCAGTCTGTCAGACAGCTAGTCACCCAGTCAGTCAGTCAGACAGCTAGTCACTCAGTCTGTCAGACATCTACTCACTCAGTCAGTCAGTATATCAGCCAGTCAGTCAGTCAGTAAATCAGTCAGTCAGTCACAGTCAGTGAGTCAGTCACAGTAAGTGAGTCAGTCACAGTCAGTGAGTCAGTCAGTGGGTCAGTCACAGTCAGTGAGTCAGTCTGTGAGTCAGTCAGTCATTCAGTCAGTAGGTCAGTCAGTCTGTCTCTCAGTCAGTAGGGTAGGTCTTTCAGTAGGTCAGTCATTTGGTCGATCGATCAGTCAGTCAGTTAGTCAGTCTGCCAGTAGGTCAGCCAGTCAGTCAGTAGGTCATTCTGTCAGTCAGTGGGTCAGCCAGTCCGTCATTAGGTCATTCAGCAGTCACTAGGTCAGCCAATCTGTAAGTCAGTCAGTTAGTTGGTCAGTCAGCTAATCACTCAGACTGTAAGACAGCTAGTCACTCAGTCTGTCAGACAGCTAGTCACCCAGTCAGTCAGTCAGACAGCTAGTCACTCAGTCTGTCAGACAGCTAGTCACTCAGTCAGTCAGTAGGTCAGCCAGTCAGTCAGTCAGTAGGTCAACCAGTTAGCAGGTCAAGAGATCAGTCAGTCAGTCAGTAGATCAGCCAGTCAGTCAGTAGGTCAATTTGTCATTCAGTTGGTCAGTCAGTCTGTCTTTAGGTCATCAAGTCTGTCAGTCAGCCAGTCACTCAGTAGGTCAGTCAGTTGCTCAGCCTGTCATTCACTGAGCCAGTCAGTCAGTCACTGAGTCAGTCAGTCTGTCGGTGGGTGGGTCAGTCACTGAGTCAGTCAGTCTGTCGGTGGGTGGGTCGGTCTGTGGGTGGGTCGGTCTGTGGGTGGGTCAGTCGGTCGGTCGGTCGGTCGGTCGGTCGGTCGGTCGGTCGGTCGGTCGGTCGGGTCGGTCGGGTCGGGTCGGGTCGGGTCGGGTCGGGTCGGGTCGGGTCGGGTCGGGTCGGGTCGGGTCGGGTCGGGTCGGGTCGGGTCGGGTCGGGTCGGGTCGGTCGGTCGGTCAGTCGGTCGTTCGGTCGGTCGGTCGGTCGGTCGGTCGGTCGGTCGGTCGGTCGGTCGGTCGGTCAGTCAGTCAGTCAGTCAGTCAGTCAGTCAGTCAGTCAGTCAGTCAGTCAGTCAGTTAGTCAGTCAGTCAGTCAGTCAGTTAGTCAGTTAGTCAGCTACTCAGTCAGTCAGTCAGTCAGTCAGTCAGTCAGTCAGTCAGTCAGTCAGTCAGTCAGTCAGTCAGTCAGTCAGTCAGTCAGTCAGTCAGTCAGTCAGTCAGTCAGTCAGTCAGTCAGTCAGTCAGTCAGTCA